>JAXCGZ010006101.1:0-32500 GCA_037179515.1 Halocaridina rubra
AGTAACTACTGTTACTACCAGCTCTATTACACCAACAATTACAACAAGTACAATCCCACAAATAATATCCACCACCATAACATTATCATCTTCATCATTAAGTACTGCACCACCAACTACAACCACCACTATTCCATCATCAACCAGAGCTACGACAGTTATTCAACCAACTACAGTAACAACTTCTTCAATACCAGCAACAAGTACTACAACTACCCAATCAAAAACAACCACAAATAATTATTCACCAACATTGTCAAATACACCAGTAACTACTGCATCTATTTCCTCTCTCTTTCCAACAAAAACTGCAAACACTACAACACAAATAACATCCACTACCTCTACCAAATCATCTTCAACTAAAAGTACTGCAAACCCGACTACAGCCACCACTATTCCATCACCAACCACTGCTACTACAACTATTCAATCAACTACAACAACTATATTACCATCAACAAGTAGTACTAGTACTCAATCAATAACAACCACCACTAGTCATTCGCCAGCATCAACAATGGCACCTGTAACTACTGCTACTACTAGCTCTCTTTCACCATCAACTACTACAAGTACTACCCATCAAATATCATCCACCAACAATACAATATCATTTATATCGACAAGTACTCCACCACCAACTAAAGCCACCAATATTTCATCCTCAACAAGAGTTACGACATCTATTCAACCAACTACAACAACAACAACAACTACTTCATTACCATTAATAAGTACTACTAATATCCAGTCAACAACAACCACCACTAGTGGTTCACCAACTTCGACATCTGCACCAGTGACTACTACAAATATTACTTCTCTTTCACCAACGATTACTAGAACCACTACCCCACAAATAACATCCACGGCCTCTACAAAATCATCTTCATCCATAAGTACTGCCAAGCATACAACAACCACCACTTTTCCATCATCAATCACAGATACTACAACTGTTCAACCAACTGCAACAGCAACAACTACATTACCATCACTAAGTAATACAAGTACTAAATCAACTACAGCTACCACTAGTGATTTGCAACCTTTCTCAACAACAACAGTAACTACTACTACTACTACCTCTCTTTCACCAATAACTGCTAAAAGCACTACTCCACAAATAGCACCCACAACTTCTTCAAAAGCATTTTCATCCACAATTACTTTGCCACCAACTACAAAAACAACTCTTCCATTTTCAACCACAGCTACAACAACTATTCAACCAACTACAAGAACACCTACTACATTACCATCAACAACAAGAACTAGCACCGAATCAGCATCAACCACCACTAGTGATTCGAAAACATCAACAACTACACCAGTATCAACTGCTAAAACTAAATCTCTTTCACCAACAACTACTACAAGCACTATCAATCAAACATCATCCACCACCACTACAATATCTTCATCGACAAGCAATGTAACACCAACTACACCCACCACTATTCCATCATCAACCACATTTGTGACAAATATTCAACCAACTACTTCATTACCATCAACAGGTAGTACTAGAACCCAATTGGCAACAACAACCACTAGTCATTTGCCGACATCAATAACTACACCAGTAACTAATATTACTGCTTCATCTCTTTCACCAACAAGTACTAGAAGCACTACCCCACAAATAACATTCACCACCTCTACAATATCATCTTCATCCACAAGTAGTGCAAAACCAACTACAGTCACCACTATTCCATCACAAACCACAGTTGCGACAACTATTAACCCAAGTACAAAAACAACAACCACATTACCAGTAACAAGTAGCACTAGTGCTCAATCAAAATCAACAACCACTGGTCATTCGTCAACATTGACAACTACACCAGTAACTACTATTACTACTACCTCTCTTTCACCAACAACTAATGCAAGCATTACCTCACAAATAACACCCACCACCTCTACAAAATCATTTTCATCCACAATTTCTTTGCCACTAACTACAACAAAAACAATTCCATCATCAACCACAATTACAACAGCTATTCAACCAAAAACAACTACTACTTTCCCATCAACAAGTACAACTAGTACCCAATCAACAACAACCACCACTGGTGATTCATCACCATCAACAACTTCTCCAGTAACTACTGTTACTACCAGCTCTCTTTCACCAACAATTACAACAAGAACAATCCCACAAATAACATCCACCACCATAAGATTATCATCTTCATCAATAAGTACTGCACCACCAACTACAACCACCACTATTCCATCATCAACCAGAGCTACGACAGTTATTCAACCAACTACAGTAACAACTACTTCAATACCAGCAACAAGTACTACAACTACCCAATCAAAAACAGCCACCAATAATGATTCGCCAACATCGGCAAGTATACCAGTAACTACTGCATCTATTTCTTCTCTCTCAACAACAAAAACTGCAAACACTACAACACAAATAACATCCACTACCTCTACCAAATCATCTTCAACTAAAAGTACTGCAAACCCGACTACAGCCACCACTATTCCATCACCAACCACTGCTACTACAACTATTCAATCAACTACAACAACTATATTACCATCAACAAGTAGTACTAGTACTCAATCAATAACAACCACCACTAGTCATTTGCCAGCATCAACAATGGCACCTGTAACTACTGCTACTACTAGCTCTCTCTCACCATCAACTACTACAAGTACTACCCATCAAATATCATCCACCAACAATACAATATCATCTATATCAACAAGTACTGCACCACCAACTAAAGCCACCAATATTTCCTCCTCAACAAGAGTTACGACATCTATTCAACCAACTACAACAACAACAACAACTACTTCATTACCATCAACAAGTACTACTAATATCCAGTCAACAACAACCACCACTAGTGGTTCACCAACTTCGACATCTTCACCAGTAACTACTACAATGATTACTTCTCTTTCACCAACGATTACTAGAACCACTACCCCACAAATAAAATCCACCACGTCTACAATATCATCTTCATCCACAAGTACTGCAAAACTGACTACAGTCACCACTATTTTATCACAATCCACCGTTTCGACAACTATTAACCCAAGTACAAAAACAACAACTACATTACCATTAACAAGTAGCACTAGTGCTCAATCAAAATCAACAACCACTAGTCATTCATCAACTTTGACAACTACACCATTAACTACTATTACTACTACCTCTCTTTCACCAACAACTAATGCAAGCATTACCCCACAAATAACACCCACCACCTCTACAAAATCATTTTCATCCACAATTTCTTTGCCACTAACTACAACAAAAACAATTCCATCATCAACCACAATTACAACAACTATTCAACCAACAACAACTACTACTTTACCATCATCAAGTACAACTAGTACCCAATCAACAACAACCACCACTAGTGATTCATCAACATCAACAACTCCAGTAACTACTGTTACTACCAGCTCTCTTTCACCAACAATTACAACAAGTACAATCCCACAAATAATATCCACCTCCATAACATTATCATCTTCATCAATAAGTACTGCACCACCAACTACAACCACCACTATTCCATCGTCAACCAGAGCTACGACAGTTATTCAACCAACTACAGTAACAACTTCTTCAATACCAGCGACAAGTACTACAACTACCCAATCAAAAACAACCACCAATAATGATTCGCCAACATCGTCAAATACACCAGTAACTACTGCATCTATTTCCTCTCTCTTTCCAACAAAAACTGCAAACACTACAACACAAATAACATCCACTACCTCTACCAAATCATCTTCAACTAAAAGTACTTCAAACCCAACTACAGCCACCTCTATTCCATCACCAACCACTAATACTACAACTATTCAATCAACTACAACAACTATATTACCATCAACAAGTAGTACTAGTACTCAATCAATAACAACCACCACTAGTCATTCGCCAACATCAACAATGGCGCCTGTAACTACTGCTACTACTAGCTCTCTTTCACCATTAACTACTACAAGTCCTACCCATCAAATATCATCCACCAACAAAACAATATCATCTATATCGACAAGTACTGCACCACCAACTAAAGCCACCAATATTTCATCCTCAACAAGAGTTACGACATCTATTCAACTAACTACAACAACAACAACAACTACTTCATTACCATTAACAAGTACTACTAATATCCAGTCAACAACAACCACCACTAGTGGTTCACCAACTTCGACATCTGCACCAGTAACTACTACAAATATTACTTTTCTTTCACCAACGATTACTAGACCCACTTCCCCACAAATAACATCCACGGCCTCTACAAAATCATCTTCATACATAAGTACTGCCAAGCATACAACAACCACCAGTCTTCCATCATCAATCACAGATACTACAACTGTTCAACCAACTGCAACAGCAACAACTACATTACCATCACTAAGTAATACAAGTACTAAATCAACTACAGCTACCACTAGTGATTTGCAACCTTTCCCAACAACAACAGTAACTACTACTACTACTACTTCTCTTTCACCAATAACTGCTAAAAGCACTACTCCACAAATAGCACCCACAACTTCTTCAAAAGCATTTTCATCCACAATTACTTTGCCACCAACTACAAAAACAACTCTTCCATTTTCAACCACAGCTACAACAACTATTCAACCAACTACAACAACACCTACTACGTTACCATCAACAACAAGAACTAGCACCGAATCAACATCAGCCACCACTAGTGATTCGCCAACATCAACAACAACACCAGTATCAAGTGCTAAAACTAACTCTCTTTCACCAACAACTACTACAAGCACTACCAATCAAACATCATCCACCACCACTACAATATCTTCATCGACAAGCAATGTAACACCAACTACATCCACCACTATTCCATCATCAACCACATTTGTGACAAATATTCAATCAACTACAACAACTACTTCACTACCATCAACAGGTAGTACTAGAACCCAATTGACAACAACAACCACTAGTCATTTGCCGACATCAATAACTACACCAGTAACTAATATTACTGCTACATCTCTTTCACCAACAAGTACTAGAAGCACTACCCCACAAATAACATCCACCACCTCTACAATATCATCTTCATCCACAAGTACTGCAAAACCGACTACAGTCACCACTATTCCATCACAAACCACAGTTACGATAACTATTAACCCAAGTACAAAATCAACAACCACATTACCAGTAACAAGTAGCACTAGTGCTCAATCAAAATCAACAACCACTAGTCATTCGTCAACATTGACAACTACACCAGTAACTACTATTACTACTACCTCTCTTTCACCAACAACTAATGCAAGCATTACCTCACAAATAACACCCACCACCTCTACAAAATCATTTTCATCCACAATTTCTTTGCCACTAACTACAACAAAAACAATTCCATCATCAACCACAATTACAACAGCTATTCAACCAACAACAACTACTACTTTACCATCAACAAGTACAACTAGTACCCAATCAACAACAACCACCACTGGTGATTCATCAACATCAACAACTTCTCCAGTAACTACTGTTACTACCAGCTCTCATTCACAAACAATTACAACAAGTACAATCCCACAAATAACATCCACCACCATAAGATTATCATCTTCATCAATAAGTACTGCACCACCAACTACAACCACCACTATTCCATCATCAACCAGAGCTACGACAGTTATTCAACCAACTACAGTAACAACTACTTCAATACCAGCAACAAGTACTAAAACTACCCAATCAAAAACAGACACCAATAATGATTCGCCAACATCGTCAAGTACACCAGAAACTACTGCATATATTTCCTCTCTATCTCCAACAAAAACTGCAAACACTACAACACAAATAACATCCACTACCTCTACCAAATCATCTTCAACTAAAAGTACTGCAATCCCGACTACAGCCACCACTATTCCATCACCAACCACTGCTACTACAACTATTCAATCAACTACAACAACTATATTACCATCAACAAGTAGTACTAGTACTCAATCAATAACAACCACCACTAGTCATTCGCCAGCATCAACAATGGCACCTGTAACTACTGCTACTACTAGCTCTCTCTCACCATCAACTACTACAAGTACTACCCATCAAATATCATCCACCAACAATACAATATCATCTATATCGACAAGTACTGCACCACCAACTAAAGCCACCAATATTTCCTCCTCAACAAGAGTTACGACATCTATTCAACCAACTACAACAACAACAACAACTACTTCATTACCATTAACAAGTACTACTAATATCCAGTCAACAACAACCAGCACTAGTGGTTCACCAACTTCGACATCTGCACCAGTAACTACTACAATGATTACTTCTCTTTCACCAACGATTACTAGAACCACTACCCCACAAATAAAATCCACCACGTCTACAATATTATCTTCATCCACAAGTACTGCAAAACCGACTACAGTCACCACTATTTTATCACAATCCACCGTTTCGACAACTATTACCCCAAGTACAAAAACAACAACTACATTACCATTAACAAGTAGCACTAGTGCTCAATCAAAATCAACAACCACTAGTCATTCGTCAACATTGAAAACTACACCATTAACTACTATTACTACTACCTCTCTTTCACCAACAACTAATGCAAGCATTACCCCACAAATAACACCCACCACCTCTACAAAACCATTTTCATCCACATTTTTTTTGCCACTAACTACAACAAAAACAATTCCATCATCAACCACAATTACAACAACTATTCAACCAACAACAACTACTACTTTACCATCAACAAGTACAACTAGTACCCAATTAACAACAACCACCACTAGTGATTCATCAACATCAACTACTTCTCCAGTAACTACTGTTACTACCAGCTCTCTTTCACCAACAATTACAACAAGTACAATCCCACAAATAATATCCACCACCATAAGATTATCATCTTCATCATTAAGTACTGCACCACCAACTACAACCACCACTATTCCATCATCAACCAGAGCTACGACAGTTATTCAACCTACTACAGTAACAACTTCTTCAATACCAGCAACAAGTACTACAACTACCCAATCAAAAACAACCACAAATAATTATTCACCAACATTGTCAAATACACCAGTAACTACTGCATCTATTTCCTCTCTCTTTCCAACAAAAACTGCAAACACTACAACACAAATAACATCCACTACCTCTACCAAATCATCTTCACCTAAAAGTACTGCAAACCCGACTACAGCCACCACTATTCCATCACCAACCACTGCTACTACAACTATTCAATCAACTACAACAACTATTTTACCATCAACAAGTAGTACTAGTATTCAATCAATAACAACCACCACTAGTCATTCGCCAGCATCAACAATGGCACCTGTAACTACTGCTACTACTAGCTCTCTTTCACCATCAACTACTACAAGTACTACCCATCAAATATCATCCACCAACAATACAATATCATCTGTATCGACAAGTACTGCACCACCAACTAAAGCCACCAATATTTCCTCTTCAACAAGAGTTACGACATCTATTCAACCAACTACAACAACAACAACAACAACAACTTCATTACCATTAAGAAGTACTACTAACATCCAGTCAACAACAACCACCACTAGTGGTTCACCAACTTCGACATCTGCACCAGTAACTACTACAAATATTACTTCTCTTTCACCAACGATTACTAGTACCACTACCCCACAAATAACATCCACGGCCTCTACAAAATCATCTTTATCCATAAGTACTGCCAAGCATACAACAACCACCAGTGTTCCATCATCAATCACAGATACTACAACTGTTCAACCAACTGCAACAGCAACAACTACATTACCATCACTAAGTAATACAAGTACTAAATCAACTACAGCTACCGCTAGTGATTTGCAACCTTTCTCAACAACAACAACAGTAACTACTACTACTACTACCTCTCTTTCACCAATAACTGCTAAAAGCACTACTCCACAAATAGCACCCACAACTTCTACAAAAGCATTTTCATCCACAATTACTTTGCCACCAACTACAAAAACAACTCTTCCATTTTCAACCACAGCTACAACAACTATTCAACCAACTACAACAACACCTACTACATTACCATCAACAACAAGAACTAGCACCGAATCAACATCAACCACCACTAGTGATACGAAAACATCAACAACTACACCAGTATCAACTGCTAAAACTAACTCTCTTTCACCAACAACTACTACAAGCTCTACCAATCAAACATCATCCACCACCACTACAATATCTTCATCGACAAGCAATGTAACACCAACTACATCCACCACTATTCCATCATCAACCCCATTTGTGACAAATATTCAACCAACTACAACAACTACTTCATTACCATCAACAGGTAGTACTAAAACCCAATTGACAACAACAACCACTAGTCATTTGCCGACATCAATAACTACACCAGTAACTAATATTACTGCTACATCTCTTTCACCAACAAGTACTAGAAGCACTACCCCACAAATAACATTCACCACCTCTACAATATCATCTTCATCCACAAGTACTGCAAAACCAACTACAGTCAGCACTATTCCATCACAAACCACAGTTGCGACAACTATTAACCCAAGTACAAAAACAACAACCACATTACCAGTAACAAGTAGCACTAGTGCTCAATCAAAATCAACAACCACTAGTCATTTGTCAACATTGACAACTACACCATTAACTACTATTACTACTACCTCTCTTTCACCAACTAATGCAAGCATTACCTCACAAATAACACCCACCACCTCTACAAAATCATTTTCATCCACAATTTCTTTGCCACTAACTACAACAAAAACAATTCCATCATCAACCATTATTACAACAGCTATTCAACCAACAACAACTACTACTTTACCATCAACAAGTACAACTAGTACTCAATCAACAACAACCACCACTGGTGATTCATCAACATCAACAACTTCTCCAGTAACTACTGTTACTACCAGCTCTCTTTCACCAACAATTACAACAAGTACAATCCCACAAATAACATCCACCACCATAAGATTATCATCTTCATCAATAAGTACTGCACCACCAACTACCACCACCACTATTCCATCATCAACCAGAGCTACGACAGTTATTCAACCAACTACAGTAACAACTACTTCAATACCAGCAACAAGTACTACAACTACCCAATCAAAAACAGCCACCAATAATGATTCCCCAACACCGTCAAGTACGCCAGTAACTACTGCATCTATTTCCTCTCTCTCAACAACAAAAACTGCAAACACTACAACACAAATAACATCCACTACCTCTACCAAATCATCTTCAACTAAAAGTACTGCAATCCCGACTACAGCCACCACTATTCCATCACCAACCACTGCTACTACAACTATTCAATCAACTACAACAACTATATTACCATCAACAAGTAGTACTAGTACTCAATCAATAACAACCACCACTAGTCATTCGCCAGCATCAACAATGGCACCTGTAACTACTGCTACTACTAGCCCTCTCTCACCATTAACTACTACAAGTACTACCCATCAAATATCATCCACCAACAATACAATATCATCTATATCGACAAGCACTGCACCACCAACTAAAGCCACCAATATTTCCTCCTCAACAAGAGTTACGACATCTATTCAACCAACTACAACAACAACAACGACTACTTCATTACCATTAACAAGTACTACTAATATCCAGTCAACAACAACCACTACTAGTGGTTCACCAACTTCGACATCTGCACCAGTAACTACCACAAATATTACTTCTCTTTCACCAACGATTACTAGAACCACTACCCCACAAATAACATCCACCACGTCTACAATATCATCTTCATCCAAGAGTACTGCAAAACCGACTACAGTCACCACTATTTTATCACAATCCACCGTTTCGACAACTATTAACCCAAATACAAAAACAAGCACTACATTACCATTAACAAGTTGCACTAGTGCTCAATCAAAATCAACAACCACTAGTCATTCATCAACATTGACAACTACACCAGTAACTACTATTACTACTACCTCTCTTTCACCAACAACTAATGCAAGCATTACCCCACAAATCACACCCACCACCTCTACAAAATCATTTTCATCCACAATTTCTTTGCCACTAACTACAACAAAAACAATTCCATCATCAACCACAATTACAACAACTATTCAACCAACAACAACTACTACTTTATCATCATCAAGTACAACTAGTACCCAATCAACAACAACCACCACTAGTGATTCATCAACATCAACAACTTCTCCAGTAACTACTGTTACTACCAGCTCTCTTTCACCAACAATTACAACAAGTACAATCCCACAAATAATATCCACCACCCTAACATTATCATCTTCATCAATAAGTACTGCACCACCAACTACAACCACCACTATTCCATCATCAACCAGAGCTACGACAGTTATTCAACCAACTACAGTAACAACTTCTTCAATACCAGCAACAAGTACTACAACTACCCAATCAAAAACAACCAACAATAATGATTCGCCAACATCGTCAAGTACACCAGTAACTACTGCATCTATTTCCTCTCTCTTTCCAACAAAAACTGCAAACACTACAACACAAATAACATCCACTACCTCTACTAAATCATCTTCAACTAAAAGTACTTCAAACCCAACTACAGCCACCACTATTCCATCACCAACCACTGCTACTACAACTATTCAATCAACTACAACAACTATATTACCATCAACAAGTACTACTAGTACTCAATCAATAACAACCACCACTAGTCATTCGCCAACATCAACAATGGCGCCTGTAACTACTGCTACTACTAGCTCTCTTTCACCATCAACTACTACAAGTACTACCCATCAAATATCATCCACCAACAATACAATATCATCTATATCGACAAGTACTGCACCACCAACTAAAGCCACCAATATTTCATCCTCAACAAGAGTTACGACATCTATTCAACTAACTACAACAACAACAACAACTACTTCATTACCATTAACAAGTACTACTAATATCCAGTCAACAACAACCACCACTAGTGGTTCACCAACTTCGACATCTGCACCAGTATCTACTACAAATATTACTTCTCTTTCACCAACGATTACTAGAACCACTTCCCCACAAATAACATCCACGGCCTCTACAAAATCATCTTCATACATAAGTACTGCCAAGCATACAACACCCACCACTCTTCCATCATCAATCACAGATACTACAATTGTTCAACCAACTGCAACAGCAACAACTACATTACCATCAATAAGTAATACAAGTACTAAATCAACTACAGCTACCACTAGTGATTTGCAACCTTTCTCAACAACAACAGTAACTACTACTACTACTACCTCTCTTTCACCAATAACTGCTACAAGCACTACTCCACAAATAGCACCCACAACTTCTTCAAAAGCATTTTCATCCACAATTACTTTGCCACCAACTACAAAAGCAACTCTTTCATTTTCAACCACAGCTACAACAACTATTCAACCAACTACAACAACACCCACTACATTACCATCAACAACAAGAACTAGCACCGAATCAACATCAACCACCACTAGTGATTCGAAAACATCAACAACTACACCAGTATCAACTGCTAAAACTAACTCTCTTTCACCAACAACTACTACAGGCACTACCAATCAAGCATCATCCACCACCACTACAATATCTTCATCGACAAGTAATGTAACACCAACTACATCCACCACTATTCCATCATTAACCACATTTGTGACAAATATTCAACCAACTACAACAACTACTTCATTACCATCAACAGGTAGTACTAGAACCCAATTGACAACAACAACCACTAGTCATTTGCTGACATCAATAACTACATCAGTAACTAATATTACTGCTACATCTCTTTCACCAACAAGTACTAGAAGCACTACCCCACAAATAACATTCACCACCTCTACAATATCATCTTCATCCACAAGTACTGCTAAACCGACTACAGTCACCACTATTCCATCACAAACCACAGTTACGACAACTATTAACAAAAGTACAAAAACAACAACCACATTACCAGTAACAAGTAGCACTACTGCTCAATCAAAATCAACAACCACTAGTCATTCGTCAACATTGACAACTACACCAGTAACTACTATTACTACTACCTCTCTTTCACCAACAACTAATGCAAGCATTACCTCACAAATAACACCCACCACCTCTACAAAATCATTTTCATCCACAATTTCTTTGCCACTAACTACAACAAAAACAATTCCATCATCAACCACAATTACAACAGCTATTCAACCAACAACAACTACTACTTTACCATCAACAAGTACAACTAGTACCCAATCAACAACAACCACCACTGGTGATTCATCAACATCAACAACTTCTCCAGTAACTACTGTTACTACCAGCTCTCATTCACAAACAATTACAACAAGTACAATCCCACAAATAACATCCACCACCATAAGATTATCATCTTCATCAATAAGTACTGCACCACCAACTACAACCACCACTATTCCATCATCAACCAGAGCTACGACAGTTATTCAACCAACTACAGTAACAACTACTTCAATACCAGCAACAAGTACTAAAACTACCCAATCAAAAACAGACACCAATAATGATTCGCCAACATCGTCAAGTACACCAGAAACTACTGCATATATTTCCTCTCTATCTCCAACAAAAACTGCAAACACTACAACACAAATAACATCCACTACCTCTACCAAATCATCTTCAACTAAAAGTACTGCAAACCCGACTACAGCCACCACTATTCCATCACCAACCACTGCTACTACAACTATTCAATCAACTACAACAACTATATTACCATCAACAAATAGTACTAGTACTCAATCAATAACAACCACCACTAGTCATTCGCCAGCATCAACAATGGCACCTGTAACTACTGCTACTACTAGCTCTCTTTCACCATCAACTACTACAAGTACTACCCATCAAATATCATCCACCAACAATACAATATCATCTATATCGACAAGTACTGCACCACCAACTAAAGCCACCAATATTTCATCCTCAACAAGAGTTACGACATCTAGTCAACCAACTACAACAACAACAATAACTACTTCATTACCATTAACAAGTACTACTAATATCCAGTCAACAACAACCACCACTAGTGGTTCGCCAACTTCGACATCTGCACCAGTAACTACTACAAATATTACTTCTCTTTCACCAACGATTACTAGAACCACTACCCCACAAATAACATCCACGGCCTCTACAAAATCATCTTCATCCATAAGTACTGCCAAGCCTACAACACCCACCACTCTTCCATCATCAATCACAGTTACTACAACTGTTCAACCAACTGCAACAGCAACAACTACATTACCATCACTAAGTAATACAAGTACTAAATCAACTACAGCTACCACTAGTGATTTGCAACCTTTCTCAACAACAACAGTAACTACTACTACTACTACCTCTCTTTCACCAATATCTACTAAAAGCACTACTCCACAAATAGCACCCACCACTTCTACAAAAGCATTTTCATCCACAATTACTTTGCCACCAACTACAAAAACAACTCTTCCATTTTCAACCACAGCTACAACAACTATTCAACCAACTACAACAATACCTACTACATTACCATCAACAACAAGAACTAGCACCGAATCAACATCAACCACCACTAGTGATTCGCCAACATCAACAACTAAACCAGTATCAACTGCTAAAACTAACTCTCTTTCACCAACAACTACTACAAGCACTACCAAACAAACATCATCCACCACCACTACAATATCTTCATCGACAAGTAATGTAACACCAATTACATCCACCACTATTCCATCATCAACCACATTTGTGACAAATATTCAACCAACTACAACAACTACTTCATTACCATCAACAGGTAGTACTAGAACCCAATTGACAACAACAACCACTAGTCATTTGCTGACATCATTAAATACACCAGTAACTAATATTACTGCTACATCTCTTTCACCAACAAGTACTAGAAGTACTACCCCACAAATATCATCCACCACCTCTACAATATCATCTTCATCCGCAAGTACTGCAAAACCAACTACAGTCACCATTATTCCATCACAAACCACAGTTGCGACAACTATTAACCCAAGTACAAAAACAACAACTACATTACCATTAACAAGTAGCACTAGTGCTCAATCAAAATCAACAACCACTAGTCATTCATCAACATTGACAACTACACCAGTAACTACTATTACTACTACCTCTCTTTCACCAACAACTAATGCAAGCATTACCCCACAAATAACACCCACCACCTCTACAAAATCATTTTCATCCACAATTTCTTTGCCACTAACTACAACAAAAACAATTCCATCATTAACCACAATTACAACAACTATTCAACCAACAACAACTACTACTTTACCATCAACAAGTACAACTAGTACCCAATCAACAACAACCACCACTAGTGATTCATCAACATCAACAACTTCTCCAGTAACTACTGTTACTACCAGCTCTCTTTCACCAACAATTACAACAAGTACAATCCCACAAATAACATCCACCACCATAACATTATCATCATCAATAAGTACTGCACCACCAACTACAACCACCACTATTTCATCATCAACCAGAGCTACGGCAGTTATTCAACCAACTACAGTAACAACTACTTCAATACCAGCAACAAGTACTACAACTACCCAATCAAAAACAACCACCAATAATGATTCGCCAACATCGTCAAGTACACCAGAAACTACTGCATCTATTTCCTCTCTCTCTCCAACAAAAACTGCAAACACTACAATACAAATAACATCTACTACCTCTACCAAATCATCTTCAACTAAAAGTACTGCAAACCCGACTACAGCCACCACTATTCCATCACCAACCACTGCTACTACAGCTATTCAATCAACTACAACAACTATATTATCATCAACAAGTAGTACTAGTACTCAATCAATAACAACCACCACTGGTCATTCGCCAGCATCAACAATGGCACCTGTAACTACTGCTACTACTAGCTCTCTTTCACCATCAACTACTACAAGTACTACCCATCAAATATCATCCACCAACAATACAATATCATCAATATCGACAAGTACTGCACCACCAACTGAAGCCACCAATATTTCATCCTCAACAAGAGGTACGACATCTATTCAACCAACTACAACAACAACAACAACTACTTCATTATTATTAACAAGTACTACTAATATCCAGTCAACAACAACCACCACTAGTGGTCCACCAACTTCGACATCTGCACCAGTAACTACTACAAATATTACTTCACTTTCACCAACGAGTACTAGAACCACTACCCCACAAATAACATCCACGGCCTCTACAAAATCATCTTCATCCATAAGTACTGCCAAGCATACAACACCCACCACTCTTCCATCATCAATCACAGTTACTACAACTGTTCAACCAACTGCAACAGCAACAACTACATTACCATCACTAAGTAATACAAGTACTAAATCAACTACAGCTACCACTAGTGATTTGCAACCTTTCTCAACAACAACAGTAACTACTACTACCACTACCTCTTTTTTACCAATAATTGCTAAAAGCACTACTCCACAAATAGCACCCACCACTTCTACAAAAGCATTTTCATCCTCAATTACTTTGCCACCAACTACAAAAACAACTCTTCCATTTTCAACCACAGCTACAACAACTATTCAACCAACTACAACAACACCTACTACATTACCGTCAACAACAAGAACTAGCACCGAATCAACATCAACCACCACTAGTGATTCTCCAACATCAACAACTACACCAGTATCAACTGCTAAAGCTAACTCTCTTTCACCAACAATTACTACAAGCACTACCAAACAAACATTATCCACCACCACTACAATATCTTCATCGACAAGTAATGTAACACCAGTTACATCCACCACTATTCCATCATCAACCACATTTGTGACAAATATTCAACCAACTACAACAACTACTTCATTACCGTCAACAAGTAGTACTAGAACCCAATTGACAACAACAACCACTAGTCATTTGCCGACATCAATAACTACACCAGTAACTAATATTACTGCTACATCTCTTTCACCAACAAGTACTAGAAGTACTACCCCACAAATAAAATCCACCACCTCTACAATATCATCTTCATCCACAAGTACTGCTAAACCGACTACAGTCACCACTATTCCATCACAAACCACAGTTGCGACAACTATTAACCCAAGTACAAAAACAACAACTACATTACCATTAACAAGTAGCACTAGTGCTCAATCAAAATTAACAACCAATAGTCAATCGTCAACATTGGCAACTACACCAGTAACTACTATTACTACTACCTCTCTTTCACCAACAACTAATGCAAGCATTACCCCACAAATAACACCCACCACCTCTACAAAATCATTTTCATCCACAATTTCTTTGCCACTAACTACAACAAAAACAATTCCATCATCAACCACAATTACAATAGCTATTCAACCAACAACAACTACTACTTTACCATCAACAAATTCAAGTAGTACCCAATCAACAACAACCACCACTAGTGATTCATCAACATCAACAACTTCTCCAGTAACTACTGTTACTACCAGCTCTCTTTCACCTACAATTACAACAAGTACAATCCCACAAATAACATCCACCACCATAACATTATCATCATCAATAAGTACTGCACCACCAACTACAACCACCACTATTCCATCATCAACCAGAGCTACGACAGTTATTCAACCAACTACAGTAACAACTACTTCAATACCAGCAACAAGTACTACAACTACCCAATCAAAAACAACCACCAATAATGATTCGCCAACATCGTCAAGTACACCAGTAACTACTGCATCTATTTCCTCTCTCTCTCCAACAAAAACTGCAAACACTACAATACAAATAACATCTACTACCTCTACCAAATCATCTTCAACTAAAAGTACTGCAAACCCGACTACAGCCACCACTATTCCATCACCAACCACTAATACTACAACTATTCAATCAACTACAACAACTATATTACCATCAACAAGTAGTACTAGTACTCAATCAATAACAACCACCACTAGTCATTCGCCAGCATCAACAATGGCACCTGTAACTACTGCTACTACTAGCTCTCTTTCACCATCAACTACTACAAGTACTACCCATCAAATATCATCCACCAACAATACAGTATCATCTATATCGACAAGTACTGCACCACCAACTAAAGCCACCAATATTTCATCCTCAACAAGAGTTACGACATCTATTCAACCAACTACAACAACAACAACAACTACTTCATTACCATTAACAAGTACTACTAATATCCAGTCAACAACAACCACCACTAGTGGTTCACCAACTTCGACATCTGCACAAGTAACTACTACAAATATTACTTCTCTTTCACCAACGATTACTAGAACCACTACCCCACAAATAACATCCACGGCCTCTACAAAATCATCTTCATCCATAAGTACTGCCAAGCATACAACACCCACCACTCTTCCATCATCAATCACAGTTACTACAACTGTTCAACCAACTGCAACAGCAACAACTACATTACCATCACTAAGTAATACAAGTACTAAATCAACTACAGCTACCACTAGTGATTTGCAACCTTTCTCAACAACAACAGTAACTACTACTACTACTACCTCTCTTTCACCAATAACTACTAAAAGCACTTCTCCACAAATAGCACCCACCACTTCTACAAAAGCATTTTCATCCACAAGTACTTTGCCACCAACTACAAAAACAACTCTTCCATTTTCAACCACAGCTACAACAGCTATTCAACCAACTACAACAATACCTACTACATTACCATCAACAACAAGAACTAGCACCGAATCAACATCAACCACCACTAGTGATTCGCCAACATCAACAACTACACCAGTATCAACTGCTAAAACTAACTCTCTTTCACCAACAACTACTATAAGCACTACCAAACAAACATTATCCACCACCACTACAATATCTTCATCGACAAGTAATGTAACACCAATTACATCCACCACTATTCCATCATTAACCACATTTGTGACAAATATTCAACCAACTACAACAACTACTTCATTACCATCAACAGGTAGTACTAGAACCCAATTGACAACAACAACCACTAGTCATTTGCCGACATTAATAACTACACCAGTAACTAATATTACTGCTACATCTCTTTCACCAAAAAGTACTAGAAGTACTACCCCACAAATAACATCCACCACCTCTACAATATCATCTTCTTCCACAAGTACTGCAAAACCGACTACAGTCACCACTATTTCATCACAAACCACAGTTGCGACAACTATTAACCCAAGTACGAAAACAACTACATTACCATTAACAAGTAGCACTAGTGCTCAATCAAAATCAACAGCCACTAGTCATTCGTCAACATTGACAACTACACCAGTAACTACTATTACTACTACCTCTCTTTCACCAACAACTAATGCAATCATTACCCCACAAATAACACCCACCACCGATACAAAATCATTTTCATCCACAATTTCTTTGCCACTAGCTACAACAATAACAATTCCATCATCAACCACAATTACAACAACTATTCAACCAACAACAACTACTACTTTACCGTCAACAAGTACAACTAGTACCCAATCAACAACAACCACCACTAGTGATTCATCAACATCAACAACTTCTCCAGTAACTACTGTTACTACCAGCTCTCTTTCACCAACAATTACAACAAGTACAATCCCACAAATAACATCCACCACCATAACATTATCATCTTCATCATTAAGTACTGCACCACCAACTACAACCACCACTATTCCATCATCAACCAGAGCTACGACAGTTATTCAGCCAACTACAGTAACAACTACTTCAATACCAGCAACAAGTACTACAACTACCCAATCAAAAACAACCACCAATAATGATTCGCCAACATCGTCAGGTACACCAGAAACTACTGCATATATTTCCTCTCTATCTCCAACAAAAACTGCAAACACTACAACACAAATAACATCCACTACCTCTACCAAATCATCTTCAACTAAAAGTACTGCAAACCCGACTACAGCAACCACTATTCCATCACCAACCACTGCTACTACAACTATTCAATCAACTACAACAACTATATTACCATCAACAAATAGTACTAGTACTCAATCAATAACAACCACCACTAGTCATTCGCCAGCATCAACAATGGCACCTGTAACTACTGCTACTACTAGCTCTCTTTCACCATCAACTACTACAAGTACTACCCATCAAATATCATCCACCAACAATACAATATCATCTATATCGACAAGTACTGCACCACCAACTAAAGCCACCAATATTTCATCCTCAACAAGAGTTACGACATCTATTCAACCAACTACAACAACAACAACAACAACTACTTCATTACCATTAACAAGTACTACTAATATCCAGTCAACAACAACCACCACTAGTGGTTCACCAACTTCGACATCTGCACCAGTAACTACTACAAATATTACTTCTCTTTCACCAACGATTACTAGAACCACTACCCCACAATTAACATCCACGGCCTCTACAAAATCATCTTCATCCATAAGTACTGCCAAGCATACAACAACCACCACTCTTCCATCATCAATCACAGTTACTACAACTGTTCAACCAACTGCAAAAGCAACAACTACATTACCATCAATAAGTAATACAAGTACTAAATCAACTACAGCCACCACTAGTGATTTGCAACCTTTCTCACCTACAACAGTAACTACTACTACCACTACCTCTCTTTCACCAATAACTGCTAAAAGCACTACTCCACAAGTAGCACCCACAACCTCTACAAAAGCATTTTCATCCACAATTACTTTGCCACCAACTACAAAAACAAGTTTTCCATTTTCAACCACAGCTACAACCACTATTCAACCAACTACAACAATACCTACTACATTACCATCAACAACAATTACTAGCACTGAATCAACATCAACCACCACTAGTGATTCGCCAACATCAACAACTACACCAGCAACAACTGCTAAAACTAACTCTCTTTCACCAACAACTACTACAAGCACTAACAAACAAACATCATCCACCACCACTACAATATCTTCATCGACAAGTAATGTAACACCAATTACATCCACCATTATGCCATCATCAACCACAATTGTGACAAATATTCAACCAACTACAACAACTACTTCATTACCATCAACAGGTAGTACTAGAACCCAATTGACAACAACAACCACTAGTCATTTGCCAACATCAATAACTACACCAGTAACTAATATTACTGCTACATCTCTTTCACCAACAAGTACTAGAAGCACTACCCCACAAATAACATCCATCACCTCTACAATTTCATCTTCATCCACAAGTACTGCAAAACCGACTACAGTCACCACTATTCCATCACAAACCACAGTTGCGACAACTATTAACCCAAGTACAAAAACAACAACTACATTACCATTAACAAGTAGCACTGGTGCTCAGTCAAAATCAACAACCACTAGTCATTCGTCAACATTGACAACTACACCAGTAACTACTATTACTACTACCTTTCTTTCACCAACAACTAATGCAAGCATTACCCCACAAATAACACCCACCACCTCTACAAAATCACTTTCATCCACAATTTCTTTGCCACTAACTACAACAAAAACAATTCCATCATCAACCACAATTACAACAACTATTCAACCAACAACAACTACTACATTACCATCAATAAGTACAACTAGTACCCAATCAACAACAACCACCACTAGTGATTCATCAACATCAACAACTTCTCCAGTAACTACTGTTACTACCAGCTCTCTTTCACCAACAATTACAACAAGTACAATCCCACAAATAACATCCACCACCATAACATTATCATCTTCATTAATAAGTACTGCACCACCAACTACAACCACGACTATTCCATCATCAACCAGAGCTACGACAGTTATTCAACCAACTACAGTAACAACTACTTCAATGCCAGCAACAAGTACTACAACTACCCAATCAAAAACAACCACCAATAATGATTCGCCAACATCGTCAAGTACACCAGTAACTACTGCATCTATTTCCTCTCTCTTTCCATCAAAAACTGCAAACACTACAACACAAATAACATCCACTACCTCTACCAAATCATCTTCAACCAAAAGTACTGCAAACCCGACTACAGCCATCACTATTCCATCGCCAACCACTGCTACTACAAATATTCAATCAACTACAACAACTATATTACCATCAGCAAGTAGTACTAGTATTCAGTCAATAACAACCACCACTAGTGATTTGCCAACATCAACAACTACACCTGTAACTACTGCTACTACTAGCTCTCTTTCACCATCAACTACTACAAGCTCTACTCATCAAATATCATCGAACACCAATGCAATATCATCTTTATCGACAAGTACTGCAGCACCAACTAAAGCCATCAATATTCCATCCTCAACCAGAGTTACAACATCTATTCCACCAACTACAACATCAATAACTACTACTTCTATACCATTAACAAGTACTAGTAATATCCAGTCAACAACAACTGCCACTAGTGGTTCACCAACTTCGACATCTGCACAAGTAACTACTACAAATATTACTTCTCTTTCACCAACGATTACTAGAGCCACTACCCCTCAAATAACATCCACGGTCTCTACAAAATCATCTTCATCCATAAGTACTGCCAAGCATACAACACCCACCACTCTTCCATCATCAATCACAGTTACTACAACTATTCAACCAACTGCAACAGCAACAACTACATTACCTTCAATAAGTAATTCAAGTACTATATCAACTACTGCTACCACTAGTGATCTGCAACCTTTGTCAACTACACCAGTAACTATTACTACTACTACTACCTCTCTTTCACCAATAACTCCTAAAAGCACTACTCCACAAATAGCATCCACAACCTATACAAAAGCATTTTCATCCTCAATTACTTCGCCACCAACTACAAAAATAACTCTTACATTTTCAACCACAGCTACAACAACTATTGAACCAAATACAACAACACCTACTACATTACCATCAACAACAAGTACTAGCACCGAATCAACATCAACCACCACTAGTGATTCGCCAACATCAACAACTACACCAGTAACAACTGCTAAAACTAACTTTCTTTCACCAACAACTACTACAAGCACTACCAAACAAACATCATCCACCACCACTACAATATATTCATCGACAAGTAATGTAACACCAACAACATCCACCACTATTCCATCATCAACCACAGTTATGACAAATATTCAACCAAATACAACAACTACTTCATTACCATCAACAGGTAGTACTAGAACCCAATTGACAACAACAACCACTAGTGATTGGCCGACATCAACAACTATTCCAGTAACTACAATTACTGCTACAACTCTTTCACCAACAAGTACTAGAAGCATTACCCCACATATTTCATCCACAACCTCTAAAATATCATATCCATCCACAAGTACTGCAAAACCAACTGCAGCATCCACTATTCCATCATCAACCACAGTTACTACAACTCTTCAACCAACTACAATAATAGCAACTTCATTACCATCAACAAGTAGTGCTAGTACCATATCAACAGCAACCACCACTAGTGATTCGCCAACATCGACAATTACACTAGTAACTACTACTACTACCTCAATTTCACCAACAAGCACTGGAAACACTACCCCACAAATAATGTCCACAACCTTTTCAAAATCATTTTCATCCACAAGTACTTCACCACCATCTGCAAATACAACCACATCTATTCCATCATCAACTACAGTTACTACAACTATTCAACCAACTATAGCTACAACTACTACATTACCATCAATAAGTACTACTAGTACCCAAGCATCAACAACCTCCACTAGTGATTCACCGACATCGACAACTGCATCAGTAAATACTGCTACTACTCCCTCAATTTCACCAACAACTACAACAAGCGCTACCGCACAAATAACATCCACCACCACTACAATATCATCTACACTGAGAAGTACCGTGCTACCAAATACAACCACCACTATTCCATCATCAACCACACCTACTATCACTGCTCAAAATCCAACAACAACTTCTTCTGCATTACCAACAAAAGGTTCTACTAGTACCCAAACAACAACAACCACCACTAGTGAGTCCCCAGAAATAAAAATTACACCAACAGCTGCTACTACCAGCACTCTTTCACCAGTAAGCATTAACCCACAAATAACATCCACCACCTTTCCAATATCATCTCCAATGACAAGCACTGCAAAATTAATTTCAACCACCACTATTCCATCACAAACCTCACGTTCCACAACTGTTGATCCAAGTACAACAGCTACTGCTAAATTACCAACCGCAAGTACTAATAATTCCCAATCACCAACAACCATCATTATTGATTTGCCTTCAACGACAACTGCTTCTACAACAACAACTACAAGTATTAGTATCTCTTCACCAAAATTACCAACTGCAAGTACTGATAATATCCAAGCACCAACAACCGTCACTAGTGATTCGCCTTCAACGACAACTGCTTCTACAACAACAACTACAAGTATTAGTATCTCTTCACCAAAATTACCAACTGCAAGTACTAATAATATCCAAGCACCAACAACCGTCACTAGTGATTCGCCTTCAACGACAACTGCTTCAACAACAACAACTACAAGCATTAGTATCTCTTCACCGACTACGCCTACCTCGCAGTCATCCCTCACCACTACTACAATATCTTCAACAACATCAACAACTGCCTCAATATCTTCAGCAACTACTACGCTCCTCACTACAACCTCTACTTCAAAACCGACGTCTTCAACCACTGCTCTATCAGCAACTACTACCATCACTATGCCACCAATAAATTCTGCCACTCCTCCAAGCACATTAGTTGAATCTTCAGCAGTATATTTAGGAGAGACATCTTCAACATCATTAAGTAAGCAAAGTGCAATATATTATTATTATTATTATTATTATTATTATTATTATTATTATTATTATTATTATTATTATTATTATTATTATTATTATTATTATTATTATTACTGTTATTATTATTACTATTATTATTATTATTATTATTATTATTATTATTATTATTATTATTATTATTATTATTATTATTATTATTATTACTATTATTATTATTATTATTATTATTATTATTATTATTATTATTATTATTATTATTATTATTATTATATCCAAATAAATAAGAAAATTATTCAGTAGAATAAATATACAGTTAAATGGTTTGTGTGGAAGTATTATTGCAGCTGTTATATATATACAGAATCTTTAAAAAAAATCCGGCCAGATTTTGAGTCTGTATAAATTACTGATATTTTGACTAAATATTAAATTTCAATATGACAAAAAGTCAACTTTTGTGAAGTTTTTGTGTCTGCATACTGTCCGCGACCTCTAAAGGTCACTTTCTGTTTATTTATGTCTCAATCTTATTTCATGTTTTATAATTTGTTTTAAGGAAATATGCAATTTATATCTTATATTATAATCGTATTATCATCCAATATCTTTTTCAGGCTGTGTACTTTGTTTTTCAGTTTTATATTTATAATTTTTAATGTCTATCTTCTACTACTTCTTAGAGTCGATGGGCAGTATGCATCATGGCTTTTAAATATATATATATATATATATATATATATATATATATATATATATATATATATATATATATATATATATATATATATATATATATATATATATATATATATATATATATATATATATATATATATTTTTTTTTTTTTTTTTTTTTTTTTTTTTTTAATTGAAATATTACGTAATTTATATGGGCTTTTGGAGATAACTGTATATAATACAGTACTGCAATATACTAAATTTACTCTCACCCTGGAAAATAAGTTTCCCCCATGTAAGAGATATGACAATTTAACTGTCCCTTCTCCTGTATAACAGTATTCTTCTCATTTCAGGTTAATTCTGATTATCTGAAATTTCAGTTCTCGTTAGAGACATCTACAGCTTCACCAAAAGTAGAAATACAGTAGCCATTAATGGCACCCACCTCATACGCTACTGAAACTAAATAATAAAAAATATTTCATGTGCTCGTACATTTTAGATTAGAATTTGTTACTTTCATAAAAGACAACATTATGTCTCTGAAAATGCCATCTTAACAGCAGAGTAAGAAGTTGGATTAGCAGTTCCAGAGACTTAATTTATAACTTTAGTTAAAAATTGCAAATTCTATCTAAGACTGGTAAAGACATAACATCTTAAAACAAATTATTATTGCCTCACAAAAGATAATATTTGTCTACAGTCAATAATGGTACCTCCAGCATACCAGACATTATAGTAAGTTATTATTGACATATTAAAAATGTTTATTCATCTTAGCAAATATTTTCATCTAACAATTTATCAACATGTACGACCAAAAATGATGCTACTTTGTGAAAAGTATACAGGTATGTATATTTAGAAAACTATTAATTATTTTAGCACAAATGCCATGAAAATATCGACTTCTTAAGAAATAATTCCCGTTCTTGAACAAATGTATAAAAGTTATATTACCTCTAGTAATATTTTAGGCTATTAATGTTACTGTAATCTATTGTTATGATAGAATTTAAGCCGGTTTCATGGCTATATCACCGTCTAAATCAATTTCCATTTAAAGAATTTTTTAAGAAATTTACATAGTCCAGGTGAATATCCAATCAATTTCTCTTGGACCAATGTCAGTATCCTCATAACCTCAGTACAAATTTTATTTCCTGGCTGTGCACATATATAATTAAGCACCCATATTGGATTTTAAGTTTTTCAGATCTTACAAAAACATCGGTGTTCCTATTTTGCTAATACCGAGGTGAGTATTGCCTTCAAGAACAGCAAGTATCCGTAAGTATGAAAAAAAAAATCTGTAAATTGTAACATTACATGACCAGCTTACTCAGATATGGTAATTGCAAAATATTCATAACAAAAACTAATATATAAATAACTATGATGTAGCATTAATATTAAAATTGTCCTAAATTCTGTTATGTTTACTTGGCAGAGTGGAAAATCTCTAAGGACTCTACAAGTCGCACGTGGCACAAGGGACGTGTCAGCGCCACGTCTGTGTGAAAGGTTCCATATATTTCCGGATGATCGTTTTCAACTGGCGTGCCATGTAGTATGCCACGTGCGACGTGCCACTTTGATGTGAAAGTGGCCTTAGTGTTACTGGTTGATGAGAATCCATCTGAATCAAGATAACTGGAACAAAATATTAGCCGCTCGTAAAATCAGGGTTCGACTCTCCACTCTACACATCAAGAAAAATGTCTGGATTGTATCGACTTAGCCAAGGAATAGACAGAAAAGTCACCATGTCTGAAACATGTCTGAAGCATGGAAGTGGTACGACCTGCAGGTGGAAGACGCCCTACAAGATTCTCAGAGCAACTTGTACCGTTTTGATGACTGTGACGCCAGGACGGGATGAAAAATATCGCCCTCATTGAGCCTGGGCATGAAGAAACATAAAAGGAGAGAGAAAGAGAGATGAGGAGTGTTGTGACTTGTCAGATTTGGAGAGATAATAAGAGATGTGTAAAGAACGTGAGCTCATTTTGACACCAGGAAGGGCAAAGAAAGTGACCCTCATCGAGCTTGGGCACGAAGAAACATAAAAGCATCGAGAAGCAGAGATGGGAAGTGATGTGAATTGTCAGATGTGACGGATTAATAAGAGATGTACAAAGAATATGCGCTCAGTGATAAAGCTCCAAATAAGAGAGGACAGAGCTGGAAACTCCATGCCAAGCCCACCAGAAATTGAAATCATATCCTAAGTTATGTTTATTCTTAAGTCATTCAAGTACACTATTGATAAAAATTTGGTAAAATACATTCAGTTCATTGCATAGTCTTTATGTGGTCCCAACAAACTGAATACTCATAGGTATATAATGTGTGTCGTAAGAGGCGACGAAAAAGGATAGGGGAACTTTGAGCGGGCTAGAGACATAATTAACTTCAGAAATTAATGAATAAGAAAGTTCCTAAGACGAAATGACATCTATTGGTGTTTACTATAAAGTGATTGTAACTGTGTATATATGTAAAGACATCTTCATATACTTGTATTTACTATGTGTATGTATGTATATATGTATATATGCTTGTATTTTATTGCCTGATTGAGCTCAAGGAAAAAGAGCTCTTTGCTATAAATTATAAGTCGCCGCATACATGTCTGGTTTGATCAAACATTTTATCTAAATTTACCTTGAAATCTGAATATTATAGCAAGAACATTTTTCCCGCTTTGATGACCTCTAAATCTGTCGCCTTCAGTATCAGAGTATCTCTTCCGGTCAAACCTTTCGATATCGTGAAGGAATGTAAATTGTTTACTATAATCCACTATATTTTTCTGGCTTCAAGTAGTTGTACTTCTACCTCATTCAGCCTTTCTCTATATGTTATAAGAACTCCTGCCATATCTGTGTTAGTCAATGAATCTTTATTGTCAGAGCATGACATAAACTATACTGAGCACGAAATATGACTTAATTACAACTAGTTAAGACTCACTCTCCTAATCCAGTCAATTCTCCATTTGTTATAAATTATTTTGTTACTGATGAATATAATTATTAAAAGAACATGAAAAAAAATTTGAGTTTCGCTTTGCCTGCTGATGGTGGAAAATAGGTTTCTAAAAACTTCTTATCTGGGGCGTAAGAAGCGACGAAAAGGGATAGGGGAACTAAGGACTGGCTAGTCTGCCTGAGTATACAGAAGGGTATGTTGAAGTACTGCTTCATAATTTCTTTTCTTTATATGATCACGGTTTAATATCTGGGGCTTTGTTTGTGTGTGTGTGTGTATATATATATATATATATATATATATATATATATATATATATATATATATATATATATATATATATATATATATGACGTGGCCCAAAGGGATTTCTCGCACCTGCTTATTCTGTGATCTGTGGTGGACGGGTGTGAGGGGAGTGGCCCAGTGATGAAGCGGTGGGGTAAACCAGCTGCGGCTGTCGGGTCTCTGTAGAATATCCTTGCCCGCCTACCTTGCGGCTGACCCAAGCAGAGTGGGAGGGGGGGGAGACGTGGCAATCCTATATTCTCAAGGAACTGAGAAGAATGGTTGAGGTGTGAGTGTGGATCGTGGTGAATGCGCGTTTTTTGGCTCGGCCAACCCCCTTACAAGTGAGAATGAGGCATATATATATATATATATATATATATATATATATATATATATATATATATATATATATATTATATATATATATATATATATATATATGATTCTATTTCAAGAGAATCACGTGAATATTCTGAATATGTGAATGGTTATTGTATATATATATATATATATATATATATATATATATATATATATATATATATATATATATATATATATATATATATATATATATATATATATATATATATATATATATATATGCCTCATTTACCCTTGTAAGAGGGTTGGCCGAGCCAAGAAACGCGCATGGTGCAGTGATGGCAGATGTGTGTCACAGAGTGAATAAAGGATGTAAAGTGTTGGGTGCGTTTAAAGGAGTGATGAGGAATATAAAGGGTTGGAAATGAATGTTAAAAAGTTTTGTATGAGAAAGTGGTTGTGCCAACTGTGATGTATGGATCAGAGTTATGGGATATGAAAGTCAGTGAGAGACAGTTACTAAATGTGTTTGAGTTGAAATGCCTGAGAAGTATGATTGGTGTTTCTCGGTTGGATAGGTTAGGAATGAAGTGGTGAGACCAAGAACGGGTGTGAGGAGAGAATTGGCAGCCAGAGTAGATATGAATGTTCTGAGATGGTATGGCCATGTGAAGAGGATGGATGATAAAAGGATTTTCTTTTTTTTATGAGTGTGACACCGGTACAGGCAAAAGCTGCCCTCATCAATAAAGGCCCGGGCACGAGAAAATACCAAGACGAAGGAAAAGAAAAAGGTTAAGGACAAGGCAGAGATGAGGAAATGTTGCACAAAGGAAAATGACAGACAGAGAAATCAGTCAAAGTACAGAGGACCCAGAGATATGGAGGACCTGGCTTAGAGATCACGATAGATTTGCTTATAGAAGGATGAAAGGTCATAAGAATTAGGAAAGACAGAAGGAGGAAGAGAGTTCCAGAGTCTGGAGGTAGATGGGAAGAAGCAGTCGCTACACCGACCAATCAGCGAGCTACAAATCTCCACACAGTCCCTGTGAGATGAGGCCGCTTGGCAAGTGTTACGCGACCTCGGCAGTGGGGGAGGGATTCAACTCGCCTACTCATCAGAGCAGCGATGGAAGTAGTAGCGATAGAAAAGAGAAAGGGAAGATACCTTACGGCGAAGAGAGAGAGAATCCAGATTATAAGTAAGAGAAAGATCATTAATGAGTATGACTGCCTTAGATTCAACCCTATCAAGGAAATAAGTATAAGAAGAAGCACCCCAAATGTGTGAGCAGTATTCTAAGAAGGGACGGATAAGACCTTTATAAATTTTAAGTATCTGCAAAGAGGAAAAGTAATGACGAAAACGAAACAAAACTCCCAATTTTTTGGATGAAGATTTAGAAATTTGGATTATGTAATTCCTCCAAGACAAGTTTGAGGCTATATGGATTCCTAATATGTTGATAGAGTTAAGAGGGTAAATTTCGTTAGTTTTGAAGACAATAGGGTTATCAGGAGGAGAAGACTATAAAGAGATAGTCAGAAACTGTGTCTTGGAGACATTGAATTTAACTAAATTTTGATTGCCCCATTCAGATACTCTCTGCAAATTGGAGTTAGAAGTAGAAGAAAGAGTGATACGAGACTGATTACGAGTAACAGATGAAGGTTGTGAAGAAAAGGCAGAGGAAAAGTGAAGGGTAGAATCATCAGAAAAGGCATGAAGAAGAGAGGAAGATGGGGATTGTAGAAGATCATTGATGAAGAGAAGGAACAGAGTAGGTGAAAGAACAGAGCCCTATGGAACACCACTGGTGACAGAGAAAGGGCTAGATGTCGTGCCATCAACAACTGCAGGTATAAAACGGTCAGTAAGAAAACTGGAAATCAGAGAACAGAAAGAAGGGCTAATGCCATAGGCAGGGAGTTTGGCCAACAGGGCCTTGTGCAAGACTCTGTCAAAAGCCTTAGAGATATCAAGGGCAACGACAAAGGATTCCCCATAGTTCCTCAGAGAAGATGATCATACATGAGTAAGATAGGACAGGAGATCACCAGTGGATCTTGCCTTGCGGAAGCCGCACTGGTGATCGGAGATAAGAAAGTTAGATTCAACGTGTTTCAAGGAAAAGGTGATGCATGCGAGAGTTGATCGAAGAAATGCTAGAGGGAGGCCTAGGTTTGGGTGGATGGATGGAGTAAGGAGAGCCCTAAATGATAGGAGGATGGACGTGAGGGAAGCAAGTGAGCGTGCTATGAATAGGAGTGAGTGGCGAGCGATTGTGACGCAGCTCTGATGGGCATCTGCTGTTACCACGGGGCTGCATCGTATAAAGGTAGCCCTATCGTAGGGGCAGTAGGGGAGTTGGCATTATGAAGCGACACAGGTTGTTGAAGAGCCTGGGAGGATGGGCTGTGGCACTCCAGCAGTGCCATCTGAACGGTCACTAGCTCCTTCGTCGTTGCCCATAGAGCAAAGTAATCCCCTTATTGTTTCTTTTTTTTTTATGTCGGCTACCCCTCAAATTGGGGGAAACAGCTAAGGTAAATGAATGATATATATATATATATATATATATATATATATATATATATATATATATATATATATATATATATATATATATATATATATATATATATATACATATACATATACATATACATATACATATACATATACATATACATATACATATACATATACATATACATATATATATATATATATATATATATATATATATATATATATATATATATATATATATATATATATATATATATATATATATATATATATATATATATTTGTCGCAGTTGAAATCAATTAATTTCATATAATTCTTAACACACTCTCTCTCTCTCTCTCTCTCTCTCTCTCTCTCTCTCTCTCTCTCTCTCTCTCTCTCTCTCTCTCTCTCTCTCTCTCTCTCTCTCTCCTGTGCCGGCTGATTCATGGATTGGCCGTAGACTACCCACCTCGTCGAGCTCCACCTACTGTGAACTGAATGCCATCTTGGATGCCGTGACTCACCTTGTTCGACGACGAGTGAATGGGGTAATAATTTGTGACTCCCAATCGGCCCTACAAGCCCTATCCTCGCCAAGACCTATCTGTGGTCGTGCTGTGGGAGATATACTATGTCGCCTCGCGGCCGCTCGGGATGCTTCTCTTGTTGTGTCATTTGTTTGGACTCCATCCCACATTGGGCTGACTGGCAACGACACAGCGGATCGTCTTGCCAAGGCGGCCTGTATGCTGGATGGGCATGCTGTGGACACTGAGCCCTCCCTCCGATGCCTACGTAACATCATCTACTCAGCTGGGTTTGCCATGACGGTCCAGCGCAGGGACACAGAGAGGGCCAACAGTGTGTCCATACAGCACCATGATCACTTTCTTCACAGTCGCTACAAGTATCGCAGACGCGGGTTAATGGTGCGGAAAAACAATGTAGTTAGTGCTCGGCTCAGAATGGGGTATCGGCCTTTATGGCAGGTCTCCCAGACTCTAGATATGCCACAGTACACCTCCTGTAAACTATGCGACCATCCTAATGCTAACACTCTTGACCACTATTGTCTTCAGTGCCCCACAGTGAGAGATGTTTTACCACGAGGTCAGAACTTAATACAGATCTGCTCATTTTTACTTAATGATGACAACCTTGATGTTATTCTTGCTCGTTATCCTCACTTTGGTGGCCATTAATTATATTGAATTATACATATATTTTCTGTATGTTGCTGTATAATTCTGTTTGTGCATTCTGCGTTTCTCTGAGCTTTACTTTTGCATATAATGTACTCTGTGCTGCCATACTGTGAGTTGTGTGTTAGTATGCAGCAATGTTTTATCAATATGTACATCTCCCTGTAAACCATGTTCAACTCTTGGTTTTATATCCATTTGAAGCATTATTTGTATGAACTCATGTAATGTCTGACGCCTTGGCGCAATAAATTAATAAAATAAAATAAAATAATCTCTCTCTCTCTCTCTCTCTCATTTTTTCAGGTTTGAAGCCTGACACTCTAACCGGTATACAACTTCAAGAG
>JAXCGZ010006101.1:40000-52500 GCA_037179515.1 Halocaridina rubra
GGAGTAAACATATTGGCAGATTTGTCTCCAGAAATACATATAAATGGCGTAGTAAGGGCAGCATATGCATTCTTATCAAATGTAAGGGTAGCCTTCAGGCACATGGACAAGGAAATGTTCAGAAATATTTATGTAACCTATGTGAGGCCAAAACTCGAATATGCAGCCCCCTTTTGGAATCCGCACTTGAAAAAGCACATAGCTAAGCTTGAAAAAGTTCAAAGACATGCCACAAAACTGGTGCCAGAAATACGCAATCTCGGTTATGATGAGAGGCTGAGGGAATTAGACTTGCCATCACTCGAAGCTAGAAGAGTAAGGGGGGATATGGTGACAGTCTTTAAATTCCTTCATGGCTATGATAGAGTGGATAGGGATCGATATTTCGATATGGCTGGCTCTAGAACTAGAGGTCATAGTTTGAAGCTTCGGAAGAAAACTTGTTTGCAGGATGTAAGGAAATACTTTTTCAGTGTAAGAGTAGTTGATAATTGGAATTGGCTAAGCGAGGAGGTAGTTAATGCTACCTCAATCCATAGTTTTAAGGACAGGTATGATAAGTATCACTAAGTCTAAAAATGGAACCGATCAGGAGACGGGAAGATACGAGCTTTGGGCTCTTTCCCGTAAACACAATTAGGTAATCACAATTAGGTAATTAGGTAATCACACACACGTTACAGAATACTTCCGGACAAAGGGGAGATAAAGAAGATAATGACAGAAGATCAGGGGATGGGGCCTCATTAAGATTGTTATACACAAATGCTGATGGATTAGCTGGTAAGGCAGTAGAATTAAAAGATAGGATCCACAACAGTAAGGCAGATATAGTAGCAATTACAGAGACTAAGTTGAGTGAGGACATAAACAGTGTCACAGTTTTTCCTAAGGGCTTCAGAATACTAAGGGTCGAAAGATCTGAGAGGACTGGTGGAGGGATAGCACTGCTCATAAGTTAGAGGATTCAAGTTGAAGAAATAAACTTGGCTATAGAAAGTGAGTTCAGGGAATTTCTCGTTGCTCGCATAAATACTGGGTCAGAGAGCATTATAATAACTGTTGTATACAACCCACCAAGGAACCAAAATAGGCTTGAAATTTATGAGGAAAGTCATATAGGTACTATTGAAGTCATAAACTCAGTTGTTAACATGGCACGGGAGAAAAAATGTAGGATTTTTATTATGGGACACTTTAATCATAAAGAGATAGATTGGATAAATCTTGACCCACACAGTGGTGAGGACTCATTTGAGGCAAGATTCCTAGATTGCGTACAAGAGAATTTCCTACACCAACATGTAATGGAACCAACAAGAGCCAGGGGTGGGGATGAGCCATCACTACTTGATCTAGTGTTCACAGATAATGTGTTGGATATTGAAAATATTGAGTATGAACTACCAATTGGAAAGAGTGACCACTGTGTGTTGTTGATGGAGTATATCATTGAAGACATTCTTCCTGAGAGTAGAGGCACTGAGGACATGAGGAGGAACTATCCGAAAGGAGATTACATCAAAATGAATGAGCTTTTTGCAGTTATTGACTGGAGAACCTTATTTTACAACAAATCTGTACAAGAAATGTATGACATCTTTTGTGAGAAATATGGGAAGATAGTAGATTGCTGCATACCTGTCACCAAAGTAGGTGTAATTCATGCCAGAGAGAAATGGTTCGATAATGGGTGTAAAAGAGCTAAGGAGTGGAGAGACAAATGCTGGAAAAGGTATAGGAGGAGAAAAAACATAAATGCCTGGCAAACCTACAAAAGAGCAAGAAATGACTACCTAAGTAAAAGGAGAGAGGCAGAGAGAGATTATGAGAGGGACATCACCAGGAAGGCTAAAGAAAATCCCAAACTTTTCCAAAGCTTTATCAGAGGAAAACTGAAGGTAAAAGAACAGGTTTTAAGGCTAAAGAGAGCGGATGGAAGCATCACTGAGACGGACGAAGAGATCTGCAAAGAATTGAACAAGGAGTTTCAGTCAGTATTTACAGTAGAAAATTCCCCACCTCCTCAGATTGCAGTGATAGAAGCTCAAGGGCAGGTATTAGAGAACATCAACCTTACAGCCACAGAGGTATGCAAAGCGCTGATGGATTTAGATGTTCATAAAGCTACAGGTCCTGATGACATATCCCCTCATGTGCTTAAAGAATGCGCAAACACAATATCAGTGGCACTAAGTATCATATTTAAGGAGTCACTGGAGTCGGGGGAGATTCCAAGATGCTGGAAACAAGCAAATGTGATACCTATCTTCAAAAAGGGAAGGAGGGATACGGCTCTGAACTATAGACCAGTTTCCTTGACCAGCATAGTTTGCAAAGTTATGGAGAAACTACTAAGGAAACATATCTCTCTTCACTTGGAATCCTTCAACTTTTTGTCAGTGAGGCAACATGGCTTCAGAGAAGGAAGATCAACAGTAACAAACTTATTAGAATTTTATGATGAGGTAAGCCAAATCTTACAGGAAAGAGAGGGCTGGGCAGATTGCATATTCCTAGACTTCCAGAAAGCGTTTGACACTGTTCCACATGGGAGACTTATTAGGAAGCTGCAATCAATGGCTAGAATAGGTGGAAATGTCTTGGAATGGATAAAAACTTACTTAGAAGGAAGGGAACAGAGGGTTAGAGTAAGACACTCAGTGTCTGAATGGAGAAGAGTTAGTAGTGGAGTTCCACAGGGTTCAGTTTTAGGGCCACTTCTGTTCCTTGTATATGTAAATGACCTACCAGAGTCTGTAAATTCATTCATGAATATGTTTGCAGATGATGCAAAGATTGTGAAGAAAGTAAAAAACGAGAACAATGGTAGAGAACTTCAGGAGGATCTAAATAATCTGCATGAGTGGTCAGAAAAGTGGCTAATGAAATTCAATACCTCAAAATGTAAGGTAATGAGAATGGGTACAAGTGCAAGAAGGCCCAAGCTTGACTACTCGGTGGCTGGAGTACAACTTCAAGAGACAGAAAATGAGAGAGATCTAGGAGTAAACATACTGGCAGATTTGTCTCCAGAAATACATATAAATGGCGTAGTAAGGGCAGCATATGCATTCTTATCAAATGTAAGGGTAGCCTTCAGGCACATGGACAAGGAAATGTTCAGAAATATTTATGTAACCTATGTGAGGCCAAAACTCGAATATGCAGCCCCCTTTTGGAATCCGCACTTGAAAAAGCACATAGCTAAGCTTGAAAATGTTCAAAGACATGCCACGAAACTGGTGCCAGAAATATGCAATCTCGGTTATGATGAGAGGCTGAGGGAATTAGACTTGCCATCACTCGAAGCTAGAAGAGTAAGGGGGGATATGGTGACAGTCTTTAAATTCCTTCATGGTTATGATAGAGTGGATAGGGATCGATATTTCGATATGGCTGGCTCTAGAACTAGAGGTCATAGTTTGAAGCTTCGTAAGAAAACTTGTTTGCAGGATGTAAGGAAATACTTTTTCAGTGTAAGAGTAGTTGATAATTGGAATTGGCTAAGCGAGGAGGTAATTAATGCTATCTCAATCCATAGTTTTAAGGACAGGTACGATAAGAATCACTAAGTCTAAAAATGGAACCGATCAGGAGACGGGAAGATACGAGCTTTGGGCTCTTTCCCGTAAACACAATTAGGTAATCACAATTAGGTAATCACACACACACACTGGCAGATTTGTCTCCTGAAATACATATAAATGGCGTAGTAAGGGCAGCATATGCATTCTTATCAAATGTAAAGGTAGCCTTCAGGCACATGGACAAGGAAATGTTCAGAAATATTTATGTAACCTATGTGAGGCCAAAACTCGAATATGCAGCCCCCTTTTGGAATCCGCACTTGAAAAAGCGCATAGCAAAGCTTGAAAAAGTTCAAAGACATGCCACGAAACTGGTGCCAGAAATACGCAATCTCAGTTATGATGAGAGGCTGAGGGAATTAGACTTACCATCACTCGAAGCTAGAAGAGTGAGAGGGGATATGGTGACAGTCTTTAAATTTCTTCATGGTTATGATAGAGTGGATAGGGATCGATATTTTGATATGGCTGGCTCTAGAACTAGAGGTCATAGTTTGAAGCTTCGTAAGAAAACTTCTTTGCAGGATGTAAGGAAATACTTTTTCAGTGTTAGAGTAGTTGATAATTGGAATTGGCTAAGCGAGGAGGTAGTTAATGCTATCTCAATCCACAGTTTTAAGGACAGGTATGATAAGTATCACTAAGTATAAAATGGAACCGATCAGGAGACGGGAAGATACGAGCTTTGGGCTCTTTCCCGTAAACACTAATAGGTAATCACAATTAGGTAATCACACAGCGAGGAGGTTGTTAATGCTATCTCAATCAATAGTTTTAAGGACAGGTTTGATAAGTATCACTAGGTACAAAATGGAACCGATCAGGAGACGGGAAGATACGAGCTTTGGGCTTTTCCCGTAAACCCAATTAGGTAATCACAATTAGGTAATCACACACACACATACATATATATATATATATATATATATATATATATATATATATATATATATATATATATATATATATATATATATATATATATATATATATATATATATATATATGGGATTTAAAATCGTTTTTTAATAACTTCTTAATTGAATATTCTTTGATTGAAACTACGACTATATTACGTATAACATTTATTTCCTTTCATCGAATATGCCTTCCACGATGTTGGGATTGTGCAAGTATCATTTTATCGGATTTCTCTTGTATCGGTTTGTTTACAATTCATTCTTCTTCTTCAAGATAATTGGAAGACTTCGAGTCCTCTACTTTTCAAGATTCTATATTATATTAATTATAATGGATATCACAGGTACTTAGACCCTCGTTCGAGTCCTCCTCGCGCTGCACTCAGGGAAATATTTGCTTCGTCGTGCTGTGGACTGTGAAATGACAGTATGACCTTTTTCTTTCTTACATACATACATACATACATACATACATACATACATACATACATACATACATACATAAATACTTACATACATGCATACATAAATGCATACATACATACATACATACATACATACATACATACATACATGCATACATACATACATACATACATACATACATACATACATACATATTAACTAAACCTTATCTCTCTAGAATATATGAACACTATATCAGCGCACGCTCACACGCACGCACACACACACACACAAACACACACACACACACACACACACACACATACATACATTGCATCTACAGAAGCTCTCTGCCCCCTATTCTTTTATGACAGACAAGTGCAGCATGTGTGAAAATATTATGATAAAAGGATTAATATATACACCCCTGACGATTTTCTTTTTTCACTTGTAAATCCATTATCAAAAAAAGGGACCTCTCCAAAATGGAGATTTTTTTCTGTTTATTCCATAGTTTTAGTCTGTCTACTAGTGACAAATAAAACGAGAATTTCTTTATATATTTCGTTAATTAATTTATTTATTTAATTATCTATTAATTTATCAGTGCAGTTTTATTGCCAATTCTTATAGCTGAAATCATGGTACATTTTGGTCCCACAAATAACTATTGGCCAATTTCGTTATTCTACTCAATATATCAGCTGTGTTGGCAGGGATTATGAGAGACTGGCTGCATTACTCTCTCTTCAACCTCCTCAACACGCTTCTGGGAGTATATTACAATTTTCTTAATCACATAGTGAGGCGGATTTGAACTTTTCCTTATTGGTATAAGAGCAAAGTCTGTAATCCACAGAGCCAAGAAGGTATTTTTTACATTATTAAAATCTTTAAAAATTTGTGTTTCGAACGTCTCTAAAGTCACTTCAACATATATATAACATAATTCAAACATCTAAAAATATATATCACAAAATCAAGAGGATTCGAACTCGGGCCCAACCTCCTGCAGTACAATCCTGACCCACCGATCCACTTTAGGAGAGGACTATTTTTTTTTTTAATGAATATTATTCATACTTAAGCAATGGTTGCAATGCCCCTTGTAAGGGGAGTGGCCAAGTCAAAGCACAGAAATTAACCTGCAGCCACACAGACCTCGATCATTCCTCTTACATTATTGGGAATAAAATGTTGCCACACTTTCTTCTCCCCTGCCTAGCTTGGGTCACCCACAGTGATTTTCTCGCACCTGTTAACATAGTTAACTGGGACCGGTGGGTGTGGATTTACTTTAACTATCACAAAGTGATCGTCGTGGCTGGGTGGTAGTTCACGCGATTTTGATTCGCCAGGTCGTCGATTTGAGACCCACCACAGTCTGGGGTTAGATGCGCATTCACTCAGGGTAACAGACACACTGTCAAAGCCAAAGTCCTTCGAAAGAAACGCCGTCCTAGCCCTTAATAGAAAAAGGAGTCCGTGACGTAAAACCCTATCATCATACTTTACTTATTACAATGGGGGCTTACCACCCTCACATGGCTTCGAGGATCAGCACTTGATTACCATCCAGGATGAGAAAGGGGGTAAAAAGGAAATGAGGAAGGGGTAAAAAGGAGATGAGGAAGGGGTAAAAAGGAGATGAGAAAGGGGGTAAAAAGGAGATGAGAAAGGGGGTAAAAAGGAGATGAGAAAGGGGGTAAAAAGAGATGAGAAAGGGGGTAAAAAGGAGATGAGAAAGGGGGTAAAAAGGAGATGAGAAAGGGGGTAAAAAGGAGATGAGAAAGGGGGGTAAAAAGGAGATGAGAAAGGGGGTAAAAAGGAGATGAGAAAGGGGGTAAAAACGAGTGTGCAGAGCTATCTCTCCTTTATTTGGCATCCCTGTTAACTCAGCAGTTCAAATGAGTATAACATTAAGAATGTGAAGTCTTTGAAGGAATAGTATTTTTCGCTTTATGCCTCACAATTAGTCTCCATATGGGGGTGGACACAGACAGATTGTGGCTTGGGAATTAAGGTTGGATGCCCTTCCTAACGCGCCATCGTGACCTCGAACATGGATCTGGATGAGAGGTTTGAGAGATAAAATTTATAACAGAATTCCTTCCTTACTAAAATATTGCATTATATCTTAATACTTGTATATGAAACACAGGCACTTTTGGACATAGACACGCACAAATGCATACACACGCAAACAACTGTAAGTAAAAAGTGATAAGCATGAGTTTTTCAAGAAAAAATGTGAAGAGTTTTAGTGATAAAAAAAGATCTGGAAACTGGTACATTTTAGTGATAAAAAAAAACACACACACAAACCATAAAATGGGTACATACGAAGATGAGGCTCTTTCCGGTAGGCACAATCGGGATAATATAATCAAGTAAGTACACATGCCCACACACAAACAGGTATACTTTAATCTTGTCCATTGCCCAAAGCTGGTGACAGAGATACGTAACTCTAGTTTTGAGGAGAGGCTGAGGGAATTAGACTTACCAGCACTCGAAGTTAGAAGAAAGAGGGACGATAAACTAACGGTTTTTTTAATTTCCTCTATGGTTTTGACAGAGTGAACAGGGAAGGATGCTTAGATGTGGGTGGTTCTAGAAGATGAAGTCATACTTTGAAAATTAATGAAAATTTCTCTGAAGGATGTATGGAAGTACTTTTTCAGTGTATCGAGATATGATTAACTGGAATTCGCTGAGAGTGAATATGCTGAACGCTAAATGCACTGATGCTTTTAGGAAAAAATGAATCGAAAATGAGACTGGAAGCTATAAGCATAAGGCTGTATCCCCTGAATACGGTTAGGCAAAACGCGTGAACGCACACACACACACACACACCACACACACACACACACACACACACACACACACACACACACACACACACACACACACACAGAGTAGTTGATAATTGGAATTGGCTAAGCGAGGAGGTAGTTAATGCTATCTCAATCCATAGTTTTAAGGACAGGTATGATAAGTATCACTAAGTATAAAATGGAACCGATGAGGAGACGGGAAGATACGAGCTTTGGGCTCTTTCCCGTAAACACAATTAGGTAATCACAATTAGGTAATCACACACACACACACACACACACACACACACACTTGCAAACATACAATCATATATATGTCCCGCCCTCACCACACTTGCCATAACAAAAAGAAAAAAGAAAATCAATTATTATTTTAAATGGAGATAAGCTAATTCGAGATGTTTTCTTCCAAACATCTGCTTTCGTCTGTTTTGATTCTCCTTATGCCAATTGTTCAAACACTCAAACAAAACACGAACAGCTAATTCTGCGTTTATTTGGGATGTTGCGTAGAGTTGATAAGGTAGTGAGAGTGTTTGAGTGTGTTAGTGTATGTGTGTGCGTGCGTGTGTGTGTATGTATTTGTGTATGTGCGTGCGTGCGTGTGTGTGCATATGTGTATGTGTTTGTGTGTTTTAGAGTGGTATGATATATCACTTACGAAATGTAATTGTTTTTGTTAATGAGCCCAGCTGCTGGAGGAGCAAGCCATCTCAACTTAGTACCGGCTCTAAGCCCAAATGTATGGAGAGCTTTGGTGTTAGGAGGGACATCCGGCCGCAAAAGTCTGAGCCAAAACCAACACTAGCCTTATAGAGGCTAGTAAGAAACAGTGGCCCCATATAAGCATAGAAAAATTTGAAGGTAATAATAATAATAATAATAATAATAATAATAATAATAATAATAATAATAATAATGATAATAATAGATAATAATAATAATAATAATAATAATAATAATAATAATAATAATAATAATAATAATAATAATAATAATAATAATAATAATAATGTTGTTGTTGTTCCGGTTTTACGTCACGGACTCCCTTTCTACCAAAGGCTAGGACGGTTGCCTTCTTGCGAAGGACTTGTTTTGGCAGATGTAATCGTTACCCTGAGTGCATACCCTTGCTAACCTCAGACCGTGACGGGGCGCGAACCCTCGACCTGACACCTCAGAGTCGCGGACGCTACCGCTTGAGCCACGGTGACTACAATGATGATAATAATAATAATAATAATAATAATAATAATAATAATAATAAATAATAATAATAATAATAATAATAATAATAATAATGGATTCGGTTTTACGTCACGAACTCCCTTTTCTACTAAGGGCTAGGACGGTTGCCTTCTTGCAAAGGACTTCTTTTGGCTGATGTAACCGTTACCCTGAGTGTATGCCCTTACTAACCTCAGTCCGTGACGGGGCACGAACCCTCGACCTGCCGCCTCAGACTCGCGGACGCTACCATTTTGCCACGGAGACTACAATGATGATGATAATAATAATAATAATATAATAATAATAATAATAATAATAATAATAATAATAATAATAATAATAATAATAGTTAATTATTATTATTATTATTATTATTATTATTATTATTATTATTATTATTATTATTATTACTGATACTATTATTATAAGCATTATTATAATTACTACTACTACTACTACTACTACTACTACTACTACTACTACTAATACCTCAAATCAACAGCCACAACCGTGTTAGCTCTTCCATGCCTTTTTCATTTTATCAATATAATTAGCCGAGGCATAATCATTAATGCTGCAAATAATAGGCAAATATATACTTTTGCATAATCATTAATGTACGGGTTATGTATATTCTAAATATGTACATAACACGCTCTTATTTGTATTATAAGATGTCAATGAACTCGTAATGTTATGAGATAAAGTAAGTGACAGATAGATAGATAGATAGATAGATAGATAGATAGATAGATAGATAGATAGATAGATAGATATTTTCTTATGATTGTGACACCTGGACGGGCCAAATAAAAAAATTAAATATACCTTCATCGGGCCTGGGCACGAAGAAAACATAAAGAGAAACAGAGATGGGGAGTATTGTGACTAGTCAGATGTGAAGGGATAATAAGACATATTTAACAAATATCCAAGAATATTCGGTGTTGATGTAGGCATAGACAGAGAATAGATAGATAGATGGATGGACGGACGGACGGACGGACGGACTTACAGACGGACGGACATACATACATACATACATACGTGCGTGCGTGCGTACATACATTACATACATACATACATACATACATACATACATACATACATACATACATGCATGCATGCATGCATGCATGCATGCATGCATACATACATACATACATACATACATACATACATACATACATACATACATACATACATACATACATACCTCATGTGCTTAAAAAATGCGCAAACACAATATCAGTGGCACTAAGTATCATATTTAAGGAGTCACTGGAGTCGGGGGAGCTTCCAAGATGCTGGAAACAAGCAAATGTGATACCTATCTTCAAAAAGGGAAGGAGGGATACGGCTCTGAACTATAGACCAGTTTCCTTGACCAGCATAGTTTGCAAAGTTATGGAGAAACTACTAAGGAAACATATCTCTCTTCACTTGGAATCCTTCTACTTTTTGTCAGTGAGGCAACATGGCTTCAGAGAGGGTAGATCAACAGTAACAAACTTATTAGAATTTTATGATGAGGTAAGCCGAATCTTACAGGAAAGAGAGGGCTGGGCAGATTGCATATTCCTAGACTTCCAGAAAGCGTTTGACACTGTTCCACATGGGAGACTTATTAGGAAGCTGCAATCAATGGCTAGAATAGGTGGAAATGTTTTGGAATGGATAAAAACTTACTTAGAAGGAAGGGAACAGAGGGTTAGAGTAAGACACTCAGTGTCTGAATGGAGAAGAGTTAGTAGTGGAGTTCCACAGGGTTCAGTTTTAGGGCCACTTTTGTTCCTTGTATATGTAAATGACCTACCAGAGTCTGTAAATTCATTCATGAATATGTTTGCAGATGATGCAAAGATTGTGAAGAAAGCAAAAAACGAGAACAATGGTAGAGAACTTCAAGAGGATCTAAATAATCTGCATGGGTGGTCAGAAAAGTGGCTAATGAAATTCAATACTTCAAAATGTAAGGTAATGAGAATGGGTACAAGTGCAAGAAGGCCCAAGCTTGACTACTCGGTGGCTGGAGTACAACTTCAAGAGACAGAAAATGAGAGAGACCTAGGAGTAAACATACTGGCAGATTTGTCTCCAGAAATACATATAAATGGCATGGCATAGTAAGGGCAGCATATGCATTCTTATCAAATGTAAGGGTAGCCTTCAGGCACATGGACAAGGAAATGTTCAGAAATATTTATGTAACCTATGTTAGGCCAAAACTCGAATATGCAGCCCCCTTTTGGAATCCGCACTTGAAAAAGCACATAGCTAAGCTTGAAAAAGTTCAAAGACATGCCACGAAACTGGTGCCAGAAATACGCAATCTCAGTTATGATGAGAGGCTGAGGGAATTAGACTTACCATCACTCGAAGCTAGAAGATTGAGGGGGGATATGGTGACAGTCTTTAAATTCCTTCATGGTTATGATAGAGTGGATAGGGATCGATATTTTGATATGGCTGGCTCTAGAACTAGAGGTCATAGTTTGAAGCTTCGTAAGAAAACTTCTTTGCAGGATGTAAGGAAATACTTTTTCAGTGTAAGAGTAGTTGATAATTGGAATTGGCTAAGCGAGGAGGTAGTTAATGCTATCTCAATCCATAGTTGTAAGGACAGGTATGATAAGCATCACTAAGTCTAAAATGGAACCGATGAGGAGACGGGAAGATACGAGCTTTGGGCCCTTTCCCGTAAACACAATTAGGTAATCACAATTAGGTAATCACATACATACATACATACATACATACATACATACATACATACATACATACATAGAGAGAGAGAGAGAGAGAGAGAGAGAGAGAGAGAGAGAGAGAGAGAGAGAGAGAGAGAGAGAGAGAGAGAGAGAGAGAGAGAGAGAGAGAGACATAAACGAATTGGTAGACAGAGAGATCTGAAGACATATGAATAGATAGATAGATTAAGTAAATAGGCAGAAAAATCAAATATATAGAGAGAAATATGTATACAGATAAATAGAGACGTGCACGGAGAAATAAAAAAAAAATTCATAAGCAAAAAGATGCAATAGACATACACCATAAATAGATTAAAAAAGAAATTAATATGAACGCATGCATATATGTATGAATGTATATAAGTATGAATGTATCTAATGTCTGTCTCTCTTTTTGTATGTATGTATGTATGTATGTATGTATGTATGTATGTATGTATGTATTTTTCCCAGAAGGGGTCACTGCCCCCTTTTCCCCCTTGTGCATATCACATAATATTTTAATTCTTATTTGCAGATTTTCAATGACCCGCACATAAAAGTATTTCCTCCTGAAAGTCTATTGAGCATTAGCTGGTATATATATATATATATATATATATATATATAATATATATATATATATATATATATATATATAAATATATATATATATATATATATATATATATATATATATATATATATATATATATATATATATATATATATATATATATATATATATATATATATATATATATATATATATATATATATATATAT
>JAXCGZ010006101.1:57500-68417 GCA_037179515.1 Halocaridina rubra
GATGGAAGTGTGTAATACATGCTCTTTAATTGTTAAACCAGACTTCATAACTACAGTTAATGACTTGTTTGCATTGTTTTATAGTCTACTTAGCCCAGCTGGAGACAACTAAATAAGGAATAAAAGAATCAGTGTTTGTTCTCATGATATATAATGGAGAGAAAATAAAATTGTATTAAGTACGGACTTTTTGTTTTGTTCTTGGTTTTTTGAGATTTTAATTATTGGTTTTCTTTCTTTAATTAAATTATCATTAGCGTAATATATTTCCATTATTATTTTTTCTATTATTGTTTGTTCTATTATTATACTTAAAAATTTCAAGAAAATTTCTAAAATTATAATAATAATCATCATCATCATCATCATCATCATTATTATTATTATTATTAATATTATTATTATTATTATTATTATTATTATTATTATTATTATTATTATTATTATTATTATTATTATTATCATTAATATTATTATTATTATTATTATTATTATTATTTTATTATTATCATTATTAATTAATTAATTAATTAATGTAAGATATTTATACCTGTCTCAAGTGTTTATCTATTTACATATATATTATTCATTTAATTATTTGTCAAATTCCTTATATTATCATTCATTTATTTTCTCATTTAATTATCCCTCTTGTTCTAGCAATTAAAAAAAAATTGTAAAAATTATACTAAGTAAGTAATCTTTCACCGAAAAATCTAATGAAAATATTTCGCATTGTATCGTTCTTAGATAAAACCAACACTCGAATTCGGATGTGACAGACCCGCAGTCGAACCCACGATGGGGCATTTGGACGGGACTCCAGCCTTCCATAACAGGGGATTAACAGTGACACATAAAAAGCCAAGCTAGTAGTCTCCGTGGCAAAATGGTAGCGTCCGCGACTCTGAGTCGGCAGGTCGAGGGTTCGAGCCCCGTCACGAATTGAGGTTAGTAAGGGCATACACTCTGGTAAAGATTACATCTGCCAAAACAAGTCCTTCGCAAGAAGGCAACCGTCCTAACCCTTATTAGAAAAGGGAGTTATTGACGTAAAACCCAAACCAACAACATAAAAAGCCAAGCTATATACTACCCTGCTACACCCTCTGATTCCTTTTACCTCTATCCCCCATACTGATAGCTCCTCCCCTCGTCCCATACTGACAGCTCCTCCCTCTCTCCCCTCTCCTAAGAACCGGTTCCATATCTCCGCCCTCCCTATTCTGACAAAATTCCCCCAATCCACCCCCCATGCAGATAATCCTTCCCTCATTCCCTTCTTCTGATAGACTCTCCCCCTCACTTTAGATAGCCCCCTCCACTCTACCCCATTCTGATAGCCCTTTCCCCTCTCCCCCATTTCAATAGTCCCATCCCGTTTTATTCCACTCTCTCCTTTCCCCTTCTTATATCCCCTCCCTCTCTCCTTTATGCTGATAGCCCCACCCTCTCCTACCCCCTTTGATAGCTACTCCCCCCCTCTCCTCCTGTTTTGATTACCCCTCCCCCACTCCTTCCCCTTGAATAGCCCCTCTTCCCTCCCCCCTTTGATAACCCCTCCCCCACTCCTCCCCCTTGGTTAGCCCCTCCACTCTCCTCCCCTTTGATAAGCCCCTCCCCTCTCCTTCCCCTTGGATAGCCCCTCTCCTCTCCCCCCTTTGATAACCCCTCCCCCACACCTCCCCCTTGGATAGCCCCTCTCACTCTCCCCCTTTGATAACCCCTCCCCCACTCCTCCCCCTTGGTTAGTCCCTCCACTCTCCTCCCCCTTTTGATAACCCCTCCCCCACTCCTCCCCCTTGGTTATCCCCTCAGCTCTCCTCCCCTTTTGATAAGCCCCTCCCTTCCTCCTTCTGTGGGCCCCTCCCCCTTCTCCCTGCCAAACACCTCCATGGGGGTCTTCATTATGCATTTTTGGTATTTATGGATGCAGGTGAATATAATAATAACTTTCCTTCCCAGAATCCAAGTAATTTGGGGTAATGTACTCTGTTTGACACATACATACCCTCCCGTACAAACAAACATACATACTGACACACACACACACACACACACGCACATATCAATAGGGATCGATATTTTGATATGGCTGGCTCTAGAACTAGAGGTCATAGTTTGAAGCTTCGTAAGAAAACTGCTTTGCAGGATGTAAGGAAATACTTTTTCAGTGTAAGAGTAGTTGATAATTGGAATTGGCTAAGCGAGGAGGTAGTTAATGCTATCTCAATCCATAGTTTTAAGGACAGGTATGATAAGTATCACTAGGTATAAAATGGAACCGATGAGGAGGCGGGAAGATACGAGCTTTGGGCTCTTTCCCGTAAACACAATTAGGTAATCACAATTAGGTAATCACACACACACACACACACACACACACACACACACACACACACACACACACACACACACACATATATATATATATATATATATATATATATATATATATATATATATATATATATATATATATATATATATATTAATATATATATATATATATATATATATATATATATATATATATATATATATATATATATATATATATAAGCACACACACACACACACACACACACACACACACACACATATATATATATATATATATATATATATATATATATATATATATATATATATATATATATATATTTATATATATAATTATATATATATATATTTATATATATATATATATATATATATATATATATATATAAATATATATATATATATATATATATATATATATATATATATATATATATATATATATATATATATATATATATATATGGTAAGGAAGCCCATCAGTGAAAGAACACAGAAAAAATAATGCTAAATATATATATATATATATATATATATATATATATATATATATATATATATATACTGTATATATATATATATATATATATATATATATATATATATATATATATATATATATATATATATATACTGTGCATACATATATATATACATATATATATATATATATATATATATATATATATATATATATATATATATATATATATATATATACTGTGCATACATATATATATACATATATATATATATATATATATATATATATATATATATATATATATATATATATATATATATATATATATATATATATATATACTGTGCATACATATATATATACATATATATATATATATATATATATATATATATATATATATATATATATATATATATATATATATATATATATAGATATATATATATATATATATATATATATATATATATATATATATATATATATATATTCATTCTCATACATTATGGATATAAAAGATCTATTCATATATAATATAGATAAACAAATAAACAGCAGAGAGGTCGAGTACTATATATGAAAAAAAAAAATCGTATAATAATTTAAAAAACAAAAAGTCTATTGTAAAAATAATTCCCGTTACCAAATTCTTTCTTCGCTAGAGCTATGCTATTGCATGTAATATTCGGGTCAGATAAACATAGATTGTACTGAGCTGCTATGTTGAGTAGCCGGTTGGTTGTACTCCTGTCAATGTGCTGGGTCAAAAGCAATCTCTCTCTCTCTCTCTCTCTCTCTCTCTCTCTCCTCTCTCTCTCTCTCTCTCTCTCTCTCTCTCTCTCTCTCCCATATACTTACAATAATAATAATAGTAATAATTATTATTATTATTATTGTTATTATTATTATTATTATTATTATTATTATTATTATTTTACTATTTTTATTATTTTTCTTGAAGGTAGAAGATTTAAAGGATATATATATATATATATATATATATATATATATATATATATATATATATATATATATATATATATATATATATATATATATATATATATATATATATATATATATATATATATAGGCGAAGCAGTCACTTGCAAGCTTTCGAAGACTACTCTCTTCTTCAACAGGTGTGTTGATGAAGAAGATAGTATCTGTTTGTGCGATAGTAATACATGGAGACATGCACATAGGCGCTTCTTCTGATACATATAGGCTTACTAAATAATGCATATATTAATTATTGCAGTAAATCTTAAGTTCAAGTTTATTTATGTATTCATTCATTTAGTCCTATGTATTTTTGCCTCCCTGGCTTGATCACTTTTACGTCACGGACTCCCTTTTCCATTAAAGGCTGGAAAGGTGCAGTGTGCGATAGTTGCCCTGAGTGAATGCCTTTTATAATCTCAGACCATGGTGGACCATGAGCCTACGACCTGACGAATCAATTTCGCGCGAACTATCTTATTTTTTTGTGAGTGTGACACCGGGACAAGCAAGAATATGACCCTCACTATAGGCCCGGCCTCGAAGAAGCACTAAGACGATAAAAAGTAGGAGGTTGAGGACAAGGCAGAAATAAGGGAATTATGCATAACTGGAAACTTACGTGTCTTGCTTGTTTCAAAAACAAAGGGCTCCAATTCAATCCCACCTAATTCTGTGGCTAATTAGGCTAAATTTTTACTTTTGTTATGCCTAGGATGTGACAGGGACTACAGTGGCGTCTGTCTCACCTAACTATGTCAACTCAGCAGGTATATTGAGTATAACCACTGCTTGGCCAATAATTCATGGCTCTAATTACGTCACTACCTCAAGCAAAAATAAATAAAAACATACTTACGTGCTCACTTGCACGCACACACCCACGCACGCACGCACGCACACACAATCAGTCATGTCAATCATTAATTCAGTAAAACTAGATAATGGAATAATACATTCTATATACTTTGAGAGGTCTGTTGCACTTATTTGAGGTCAAGACGCTTTATTTTGACAGTGTATTATGGATACCTAAACGTGGTTCAATTTTTTTCAAAATTATTCGTTTATTTTCAGTTTTTATTATTAAATATCAATGAGACAATATTATGAAACAGTTTAATATCGTTCTCAGGTCAGTCTTTATACTAATGCTAATAGTTGTCGGTATAATTTCAAAGGTAGGAATTTTTTCTTAATGATATAAATAATGCTAATAATTATAGACATAATTCCAAAGATCAATTTTTTTTTCTTAATAATAAGTAATGAACCAAAAGCCAAATATCTCTCCATTGGCTAGAATTAATAATAAAATTCGCAATTTTATTTCCAATGGCCATTTTTTTTCGCTTTTCCTCTTCCTAAAAAAAATAACGTGCACCACTTTGTGTCACAATTATTCCCTATCAAAGGGGGTGGATATAGACAGATTGGAACAGGGGGATCAAGATTGGATACCCTTCCTAATGTCCCACGGTGGTCCGGATCGGCGTGAAGCCCCTCCCGACTCGTAGGCTCTGCCACTGAGCTATTGCATTAAATTTTCGTAATGTGATTGGTTTTACGTCACGGACTCTCTTTTCTAGTAAGAGCTGGGACGATGCCTTCTTGCGAAGGACTTTGATTTTGGTAAGTGTGACCGATACCCTGAATGAATGCCCTTTCTAACCTCATACCGTGGCGGACCGCGAACCCTCGACCTGACAAATCAAAGTTGCGAGCGTTACCACTCTGCCAATTAATTTAAAATCTCGAAATTATTTCAGACTGATTAAGAAAACGATGGCGAAGGTAATTGTGAAATTAATGTCATTATTATAATTAGTCTGTCGAAAGTTAGTGACCCTAATTATCTAGTGGATTTCCGTTGAAGTGAGGAGGAAGAAGAGGGGGAGAGGGAGGAGGAAGAGGTAGAGGAGGGGGAGGAAGAAGAAGAGGAAGAAGAGCAAATACTCAATATTGACAGGTATGATGGTTATAGGTAAACACCCGTAGTGTATAAAAGGTGCAAACAGGTGGCTTTCAACAGTATTAGAGAACCTGACTTCCATAGGGCCACACACACACAGTTTGGCTTTTTGGAAAGTTCTCTCTCTGGCTAAGTCTCTGAAGAATTCCATCTAGAGTCTTCCAGGGCAAATACATACTTGTATATTCCACCAGCAAGAACATACATAAAATAATTAGGTGTCTAGTGCAGAAGAGAGGACTGTTTTAGCCACAATGGGTCAGGTAAGGCCGTTTTACCTCTATATTTACCTGAGAATTTTTTTTTTTATAATTTGAAACATTTTATGCATATCAAAGATTCCGAGATTTTCTTCTTCTTCATATTTTGCGCTTATTCCTTCTTATTTTGTACTTAATCTTATCATCATTTTTTAATAAAAGGATCATGTTTTATTTGTGAAAATAAATTGTGGACAATTTTTTCACAACCTTAGTAGGTCATTTATAGGAAAAAAAATTTAAGTATTCTCTAGAACACTTCTTAAATTTCAGTACAAACCAGTTTTCGCATAACTACCCTCTCTCTGTCAACCAGGTCATTCTCCTCCTTCAAGTATTCTTGGCACTTCTGATGATGGTGTCATGGACAAGGGTTGTCGAGGCACGACCAGATGTCAGGTCTTCTGACCCACATGCAGTTGAGGGCATGTACGAACCCTCCATTTCAGATATGCAAGCACTTCATGCAGATGAGATTGGCTCTATACCCTTGGGTAATCCTGATTCAATGATAAATGACATCCCTGGAGAACCTCTCAGTCCAGAGGATTTCAGTGTAGCTCTTAATATGGGTAAGTCTGTCGAACTCTCTGTAATTCTCATTCTTTTGTGTATTAATCAAAATAATGTGACACTTTTTCATCTGTCTGGCATTTTGTTATCTCAAAATAATTTCATTTTTTTAACAGTTCACGACACAATAGATACAAATAAAGAACCAGACCCAATAGAACTAGCTGGCCTGTACGAAGGTGATATAGCCATCAGCGACCAAAACGAGTTACATGACATGGTCACGGTAAGTTTGCCAAGTATTACATGGCACTGTGCCTTTGCTGTACTTGTAGCTGTCAAATACTTATGGCACTATCTTTACTTGCATCTGTACTATAAATTTCATTCTATAAATATGGCCATTCCATATTTTCTCAAGTCTCTTTTTCTTCCACCTTGGCTGTCTTCACTTTCCAGTTTCCATCTTCCAGACCACCGTACGCTCGCCACTTTTGCCGAGCTAGTAGATATGTTAAGTATATATTTTTCCCTCTTTCCATTGAGAAATGTGATGTTATGTCAGCTAATTATCCCGTGCAATACTAAACTTATATGTGGCTTGCAAATCTATAGACGAGCTGATCATTTAGGTGTTCTACACAGGGTAGAGAAGCCACACAAAGGAATGCCATCAATGACATGACTAAGCGTTGGCCCAATGGAGTCATTCCATACGTCATATCCTCCTCCTACAGTAAGTACCTCTGTGGCTAAGTTTTAAGTAGTTTTAAAGATATAATTAAAAGAGATGGAAAACCAGAAGACTTACTTATCCTTCTTTTCTGGAAATCAGAAGAAGGAAAATATCTCTATCTTCCCAATTTCCTCGATTTCGAGGAAGATATTAACAGATATGGATATAAACGTAGTTCCCCTAGGTGACTTCTAAATAATGTTATACATTTCTTTAGTAACATCGACCCCACATAAAAGTGGGAAAAGATGTAGACGAAGAAGAAGTTATACATCTCTTTAGTCCTTCCAAGCTGCAGCCTTTACATTAGGATAATGACTTTGAGGGAAAATGTTAGCTATTAACCCTGTTTTACGTCATGGACTCCCTTTTCTCGTAAGGGCTAAGATGGTGCCTTCTTGCGAAGGACTTTTTTTGACAGTGCTACTGTTATCCTGAGTGAATGCCCTTTCTAACCTCAGACTGTTCCGAGTCTCAAACATAAGACCTGACAAATCAGAGTAGCGAGGGCTGCCACCCGGCCACAGCGGCGCGGAGACTGTAGTTATTATTGGATGATAATTTGAAGGTAGTAGTACATGCTTGAAAAGTACATAAGTACAGTACTTTGTGTTAATTTTCTTGCATTTCTTAAATAATTGATAATAAATGTTCTAAGATATATTAGCACAGCTACTGAGGGAGGAAACCCTTTTACCAAAGCCAAAGAAATGGCGATGACTTGTGTTAGAAAGGGCATCCTGCCTTAAAGCTTTGAGTCAAAACCAACCATCAACCTCCAAGAGGCTAGTGAGAGACAGTGAGGATATATAATTAAGGGAGGAGTTTCAGCAGTGGAGGAGGAAAAAGAATCATTTGGAGATATTAACTAATTCTCTAAATATTTGACAGCTTTAACCTTCAAACCTGAGTCCAGTAACTCTATTAGCTCACAAAATAAATGCATTTTGTTGCAGACTCTAATGAAAGAGCCACGATAGCAATGGCAATGAAAAACTACCAAGAGAAAACTTGCATCCGTTTTGTGCCCAGAACTTACGAGAGAGACTATATACACATCATCAAGGGAGATGGGTAAGAAACTGAGAGAAGAGGATAATGAAATAGTCAATACTGACAAGAGCGTAGGCATGAAAAATATGATTCATTATGTAAGTCTGAAAATCTTATTTGGTAATATTTTCTCTTTCTTCCTCTCTTACACCCTGCTACGTCTTCCCACGTCACCAGGTGTTCTAGCTCGGTTGGACGTGTTGGAGGTGCTCAGGCTGTGTCCTTAGGTCCTGGTTGTCTGTACGTAGGTATAGTCATGCATGAATTCATGCACGCTTCTGGATTTTGGCATGAACAATCACGAGCAGACAGAGATAATTTCATCACAATCAACACGGCCAACATTCAAGATGGTATGGCTTACAATTTCCAGAAGTACGACTGGACTATGATCCAGAGTCTTGGCGTGGATTATGATCTCGGTAAGTTGTGGTCTTGACGAAGGACTTGACTTTATCTCATTGTCATGTTTATGTAGTGGCCCCTTGAGTTTCTTCTACCCATATTCACACTGGACTTCAAGGTCCATGAGTATGCTTGCTCTCACTTCTCAGAGATCATTTGCTGTTGCACTGATGCAGTTTCACATTTCTCTTTGTAGAATTGCATTCTATTTAAATAATTTTGTATTTTCTTGACTGAGGTCTTGTCAGGTGAAGTTATAAATAGCAGATATTAATTATTAAAGGTTTTTATCTCATAGGTTCCATTATGCACTACGGACCGTATGCCTTCGCTAAGGATCGCAGAAGACCAACCATCATACCCAGAACCACAGGCGCTGAAATTGGACAGCGACGAGCTTTCTCTAATGTAAATTCTTAAGTTTTGCTTACTTTTAGCATTTGATTATTACAGAATGATGCCAATAATCCTGATATACTGAATCCTAAGATTCATAAAGTTAAAGTGATAATTTCAGCAAAAAATTATTCCATTATGAAAGTGTCATGCTTATATAATTTTTCAATGTATCTTTCAGTGCTATATTGTTATGGATAGATTTTTAGCATCTCAAGAGCTTTTTGTTTTCAATGGTTTTAGTAGTTTGATGAATAATTGGATTTTCCCAATTGCAGAGTGATATCCTAAAACTTCAGAAACTATATAACTGTGCTAGCACAACAGGTATCACTGAAGTTGCTACTGAAACTCCCATCACTGGGCCTGTCACAGGTAAGACAGAGACTTTTTCAATGTATATGGTTAACATAATTTCACTAGCATTAACTAACGTCAATAGCACAAAATTTACTAATATTGAGTACTTTGTCACAAAAGAATTTTGCTGATTATATATTTGTCTTTATATTCATATTATGGTTTCTTACAAGTTGAAATTTAGCAAGTTATTGCAGTGTTCACAATGATGAATGGTGCTGAGGCATCTCTTCCATTTCCCAGGGCACCTCCAACATCACTGGGAAGCTAGGCAGTAACTGTTCTCATTGTCTATTAGCTTGACGGTGGGTGGTGATTCAGTGCTTACCTCACTGAAGTTTCTAGTCATACTTTCTATGTTTTCTTTTTCAGCCAGCACTTGCGAGGACAATAACCAATACTGTTCTCAATGGTCAACCATGGGAGAATGTGAGAGGAATCCTACATGGATGAATGTCAACTGTCAGAAATCCTGTAAACAATGTGGTAAGGAGCATATTTCCTTCCTGATGCAATAGCAAACTAGTTTGAAAAGTCCAATATTAAGCTGGTATATCTTTTGTAATAGTTGCTAATTGGCCATATGCACTTTCTTCTTATAGGGAAGGAATGTCCAGATAACAGCGAACATTGTAATTATTGGATGAAGAACGGAGAGTGTCAGAACAATGCTGCCTACATGACACTCTTCTGCAAGAAATCGTGTGGACTGTGCCATGCTCCAAGTGAGTGTAGATAAGACTTCATTCATTCATGATGCTTATTATTGTATTTTCTCCTTTTTTGGTTTCTAGGTCAAAGTCTATAAGTTTTGTACATTTTCCTCTCACAGGTGAATATACTGAGGGACAATGTGAGGACAAGAACCGACACTGCAAGCACTGGGCAGATGACAACCAATGCAGATCAAATCCCAACTACATGTTGGTGTGGTGTAAACAATCCTGTAATAAATGCTGATCCTGAGAGTTAGTAAGAGTATCTTGTGTGGATATATATATATGTGTGTGTATTTGTGTCCAGATATGTAGATTCCGAATTCATATCCCATTAAGAGATGAAAACCAGTATTCAGAGCACGGGAGCACTTTTTTTGGAGATTGATGCAGGCACCCTCATGGCACTAATAGTCCACTCTTCACCATGGCACCCATTTCTATGCTAGTATTGGAATACAGAGGGTATGCCTGATTACCAATTCAGCTTGAAGTTAGTATTAAGAACGACCTGTTACATGTAAAGCACATACATACCAGAATACATATAATCACACATGAATGATATATACGAGTAAATAAGTTTCATTCACATGTAATATAAATAATCGTATTCAAAGCATAATTTTGTTTTAATATGCTGGGCATTTACTTGATTTCTTGTTCTCACACAA
>JAXCGZ010006102.1:0-60000 GCA_037179515.1 Halocaridina rubra
ATATATATATATATATATATATATATATATATATATATATATATATATATATATATATATATATATATATAATTGTTGTTGTTACGTGCAGTTAGTACTCTTTAATGTCACAAATATGCTCCATCTATTATTACCATATTTTAGATGCATTGTACTATTTAGAATTATTAGAACTATACCTGCCAGAATACTGGTACCATGCACTGTCAGTGTAGCTTCACAATAGTTTACTGGTACTGGCATTGAGTTCTATCAGTATAGGTTGTAATACCATGTACATTATAGAGTAAATAGTATTATATTTCTGGTTGCTTGTTTATGCTTTTTCTGGTGACAGCTATATTATTAAATTGTGGATATCTGTAGTACAAAATACTCTGTAGACTTACTTTTTAAAATTACTTAATGAACTTTGAAACATTCGGAAATTGGTTGATATATTCTGTATACAGTATCAGGTCCCGTCATTTGTTTATAGTTATCATATCGAAAGTCTAGAATTTTTCAGTTATGTGTTGCGTGGAGGCTTATATGAATGCCTATTCATTATTTTTTTAAATTTATTCTATGCTGTATTATGGCTTCTGTCTTAATGCATGTGTTTCTTATTGGCATGCAAGTTTATCCATTTGACCATATTGCTGTGATTTTTTTTTTATTAAAGTGTTAAGCTTTAAGTATGATTAAATTTATTTTGAATTTAAATATATAATATATATATTTAAGTATTCTCTATTACATTGTGACTATTATAAATGCATCCTCTTGTGCTATGTTAGTAATTTGCCAGCGTGTATAGGTGTCGTGTTCCTGAATTATTACTACTCAGAAGTACCTACAATGAAGACAATTTATATATTATCATCTTTGGGTGGATTGAGCTTTTACTTCACAATATTCACGACATGTATCTCAACAGATTAGAATTTTTCCCTACTCTTTTATATGAATAACAGCAAATAGGAATAGCAAAGCATATAAGCATTTTCAACCTTGTAAGGTACTTAGTGGGAAACAGTTTCACTTGAAATTGTCGCAGGAAAATGTCAAACTTTAAAACAATAATTAAAGTGCTAAAATGCTTATTTCCCAACCTGTGTACTCTATGTTATCCTTGCTGTATAAATTACCGAACCGTCAAACATTAACTGAGAATATGGAAACTTTGACACCAGTCAGAATACAATAGTGCTTTCTAACTGTATTTATGATATGCAGAAGCTTCACTTCTTATGAACAACCGAGTTATAAACATTTACTGATACGAACAAAAACCCACCCATTATCTAGTCTTGTATTATGGATGCGTTACTGTACTGTTCTGAATTATTGCCTTTTTATTGCTGCATGAAAATTAATTAATACTGCATACTTTATGCTCTATGTAGTAGTTAAGAAGCATCAGAGAGGACTAATTATTACACAAGATTCCAGGACCCATTGTTCCAGATATTCTCGTTGAAGAAACTGCTAGAGATTCTTTTCCCAAAGATGGAGACCAGGAAGTTCCACTTCCAGAGAGGTCCAGACATCTGTTTCCAGAAAAGTGTTCTCAGCAAAGATGTTCTGTACTGGCTATGCCTAGGTTCTTTTCCAAGGTTTAATAAAAATTAATTGGTAGTGAAAAAATCTCTGGATATTTCATATTTTGGTGAAGCATCAGTGTTACACACCAAGTACAAAACAGTCTTTGCTGACTACAGTAATCTGGAAAAATGTCTTCAGCTCGTGTTCCAAGGCAAAAGGTATTTCATTGTAGAAGGCATTTCTTATGAAGAGCTATTAACTCTTTGGGAGAAGAATTTCTCTCTCACTCTTTTCAACAGTGATATCTGAAACAAAGGGTCCTGGAACCATGTGTAATAATTACAGCCCTCTCTGGTGCTTAACCAACATATAAACAGTAATGTACTGTACATACAAAATACCAACTTATGAACATTAAAATTCATTAATACTGAACATTTGATTTTGCATGTAGTAGTTAAGTGTCTTTATCCAAAGTACTGTACAGCACTGCTTATGTAAGTACTGTACAGTACTTTTTTTTTTTACCAAAACACAGCTTACGAATAATTCTACTTACAAATGGGCTTCTGGAACCTAACTCGTTCATAATTCGGGTGTCTATAGCAGATTCATATATGTAGTTGACAGCTTTTATTACTTAATAAATCATATATTCGTAATTGGTATTATTTAAACCATTCCTTTAATATGAACATTTATGTCTGTCATAGTAGTCTGTTCCAAAATTAAAAATCAAATTTCCATTTCAATTTGCTGTCGTTTTAACATGATAATTGGCCTCAAAATGAAGAGTAGAAAAAGATTCCTATATGCTGTCATTTTAACATAAATACAAGGCTAATAATTTATCATAATGAAGTTAAATTGAGCTTATGAATTAAGAATGATATCAAATATAAAATAAAAGTCAGAAGTGATACATAAGGTCAGTACTGTAACAATGTTTTAATTTAATACATTATACGATGCTGTTGTTTTCTCTGCCAGAAAGTCCATTGTATTTACTTTTACAAAAATAGTTCTGAAACTTACCATAAATTTATATATTTTTTTAAGTTTAGGTGTTATTGAACTTAATTTTCAATAATTCTGTTACTCGCTGGAAATGTCCAGCATGTACTAAATTGTGTTTATTTATTTATTTATTTTTTTTCGATGTGCTTAAGTTTAAAACCTATAATGCTGCCTTTTTCATGTAAGTCATACTTGATAATGTCATCTGCAGAATATATCTGGAGTGTTATTAACAATAGAAGGAACTGATAATTTTTTTTTTCACATATCTCTTAATTACACTGTTTTGTACACAGTAACTAAAACTATACATTTCCCTTTTTCATGTTATATAGCATGGCTCTAATTATCTGGGTATACCCCATTTTCTTCACACCAATCTGATCTACTGCATCATTTTAAATTATATATATCACATCATTAATTAATTCCTAATCAAAGCCAAATATTCAAAATCTTTCAGTTCTTTTCTTTGCATGCATTTTGTTCTAACGCCTTATATATTTACCCCAAAGCTTTTTATATGAGTGTGTCTAGTATGCTGTATTTTCAAGAATCATCTAGTATGGAAGTGTTGTATTTACTCTCCATCAGATTTCTCATGCTTAGACAAATCTCTCTTTGAGTTTCATTTCACTCACTATGAAATCATCTGATATTAGATTGTTCTATTGCTCTTTCATCTCCAGAAAACGAATCTTCTTACATATTTTCAGGGTTAGAGAAAATGTCATCCATAAATAGTCCAATTATAGTCTACCTTGGAATTTGCTTCTTCCACTCACTCTATCTAAAACAATAAAATATGCTATTTCCTCAAATTTAGTTTACATCATTGATTGATGATTAAACCCATTTTAGTATGAGGGAACTTGTCATCACAGTCAGTGCTGTTAAGTTGTTTAAAAATTTTAGCAACCTAACTTGACCAATTGCACAGTATCTAGCCTCATGTAATTCCCACCTTTGTTTACCAACTGGAGCCATTAAAATCCAATTGCACAATTGTTTTATGTCTCTTTACCATAGAGAGCATATCTCTACATGTATCACATTTCTAATCATAAATTGAATACATTGCTGTAATTAATAATCCAGTCACCATAACCCAAATTGCTGATTATAAAATAATTTCAGCATTTCTAAAAATGTTAATCGAGGTTTGCATTAGCTTTCATATATTTTCCTCATCCTTGATCACTCAACAACAACCTCTTAATATTGCCAAAAATTATACTGAAATTTCATCTGAGATGTCGGCAATGCAGGTTTGATTGTATTGCAGAGTTCTTTTTGAAAGTACAATTCTGAATGCTCGTCATATTTTGCAGAGGCACTTTATAACCAACAAGTAATAAGAAAATACTGGGGCACTATACGTGCCATTAATAAACAAAAGATGGATCTTAATTCAAGACATATTTTTAGTTATTTATTTGAAATTCTACTCTTTACAAAATCTCATGTGCAATATCAAGATAACATTCTGATCAGAGAGCTCTGGCTATTTTATTAAGGTACGGAAATAAATAGTAAACGGTGAAGTGGTCGAGCCCAGTTTTGGCGTTGTCAAAACAAATCTTGAGACAGTATATAGAGGACACCAGAATAATATTGTATCCCTGAATATGTCACTTAAGTCTTTTGTAATGATAACATAATGGACACATTTTTGTATACAATATGCATGTAAAATTTATATTTTTTTAAATTAAGATGCAGTTTATATTGCCATACTGTATGTTATTGGTTTTATGCCATGGGCTCCCTTTTCTATCAAGGGCTAGGACGGTGCCTTTTGCAAAGGATTTTGGTCTTGTCAAGTGCGACTGTTATCCTTAGGAATTGCCCTTTCTTTCCTCACACTGTGACTGGCCTTGAACCCACAACTTGACAGTCCTAATGAATCAAAGTCGCAATCATTACCACTCAGCCATGGTGGCCACCTTGCCATACTGTATATTATATAATTATATCCCTGAGGGATATGAGAAAACGAAAAGTTATTTACAGTGGCATAGTAGGAATGTGCAAAAAAAATATTAGGTATGCTGAATCAAATAATCTCCATACTTTTGAACTGAAGTACGGAATGATATGAGTTTTTGCTTAAATGCATGTACTTTACTGTAAGCTTTGAGTACTAACTTAAATAGTACCTTTAAAATGACGTCTAAAAATGTTTTCAGCACCATCCATGTAAATATATTTCAGCACATACATGTATGTATCAGGGGATCCCGGTTTTACGTCAGGGTTCCGTTCCTGACAGCAGACCTAACTTGGATTTCGACATAAATTGGAAAACCACCTACATTCGAACCAGTTTCCCCACCAATGTTAAAAAGAAATACTCCAAAACCGAAAAATAATCTGTCTTTTTAATCAAAGACATAAAAATAGTAAAACTAAACTTAACAGTATTGCTTACCTTTACTTGTGTAATCTAAAACATAAAAATAGTAAAAGTACACTACATTGCAGTACAGTATACAGTACAATATTGCTTAAATCTAATTGTGTGGTCGGTTTGCACACTGGAAGGAGCATTGCAAAGGTGGGAAAGACTGGCTTGTAAATAGAAGGAAGCTGGAAAGGCAGGTGCTGAGGAGACTGGGGCAGGTGAGTCTGGAGAGGCAATAGAACCTGCAGCAGATGTTGGAGATGATGAGGCAGGTGAATCTATAGAGGCACCTGAGGTAGATGGTACAGGATCTGTTGGTGGGGGCTCTGTCTTCACGAAGAATTGGTTGAGGAGAGTCTGGAGGGATGCCCTTTTCTTCTCCCTGCAAATTTCCTTATAACACTGCAGGGCATCAGTGATCACTCTAGCAACCTTAGTGTATCTGGCAGTGTTGGGGTCCTAAGCCTCAAGCTTTGTCAACGCTTCCTCTACCAGGGCAAACGTTTCTTCCAATTCCCGGGATGTGAATCTCTTTGGCTTAGAGGTTGGTATTTTTTCATCCTCTTCAACCATCTGGTTCTTCAGCTCAATGAGGTCCTTAGCAAATAACTCCTCTCCATGAGATTCCAGCAGCTCTTTTACGTCATCAGCCTCCATCTCCAACTTGAGCTCCTTACTTAGGGCAACTATGTTCTTGGTGACAGCCTCAATTGTCTCCTCAAAGCCACGAAAGTCATTCACAAAATGAGTGCACAGTTCTTCCAAACCCCGTTCAACTTAGTCTGCTTAACTTCCTCCCAAAAATCAGCAATATTCTTCACAGCCTGAAGAATATTGTACAATTTCCAGAACTTGAGAGTCAAGTTCTTGTCCTTTTCAGTATCCCTGCAAGCCATAGTGATTGTCCTTCGGATGTAATAAGCCTTGAATGAGGAAATGACACCCTGATCCATTGGCTGTAGCAAAGCAGTGGTATTAGATGGAATATAAACTGCCTTTACATTAGGATGAAAGTAATCCTAACGGGAGGGTGATCAGGGGCATTGTCCAGCATTTGCAACACCTTAAAGGGCAGACCCTTGGAGGCACAGTACCTTTCCACTTCAGGCAAAAAATGGTTGCTGAACCAGTCCTCAAGTATCTGAAGGGTTATCCGAACCGCCTTGTTCAACTTTCAGACGACTGGCAGTTGACCCTTCTAAATGCCCTTGAGTGCTCTTGGAGTATTTGCCAAGCAAACTAACAAGAGCTTCAGCTTGCAGTCTCCAGCAGCATTAGCTCCCAAAACCTAAGTCAATCTCTCCTTGCTGACTTTATAGCCTGGTGCTATCTTCTCCCTCTTGGCAATGTATGCATAACTAGGCATATGCTTTCAAAACAAACCAGACTTATCCATGTTAAATACATGTTCGGCATGGTAACCACCCTCGTTAATTATTTCTGCTAACACTGGGAAACACTTTTGCTGGTTTCTCATCACCATTAGCAGCTTCACCTTGCAACCCTGGTTATGCAAATTAGCATGAGTTTTAAAGTGAGTGAAGCAACCTCTACTGGCCAAAAACATTTCACTTTCACTTCCTTCCCCCTTTTCTCTTTCCACGGCATCAAACAATCCTTTAGCCTTTTCTTGTATCACCATGAGTTCAATGGAATACACCATTGATACTGGTCATCAAGTTAAAGCACTAATAGCCTTTCCATCTCGATCATAAGGTGACTATGTTGCTTAGTAATCACAGTGGACATCATAGGAGTAGAACCTTCCACATGTTCAAGGATGTGATCTTTATCTTTAATGATTGTCGCCACTGTCGTATGGCTAATTCCAGAGCGCGGCAAATGTTTGTAGAACTGTCTCCCTTTTCTAAGCATTTTACTATTTCAACTGTTATCTTCATGGTGATGGCTTTCTTTTCATTGCAATACTGCCATCAGAACCATCACCACTATGCTCAGGAGACATAGTAATGTTAATAACGAGCAAACATGAGAGAAGCCAACAAGAGAGCAGATGAAAACAAGGAACAATATGGCAGGCAAGAGTAAAGTGAGCAGTGGTTTTTCCTCTTCTAATGCTGCCTGACGACGTATTATTTCGAGATGCTCAGCAAACTATTTCACATAAAATGTATTTACGGCTGTGTTTGGCAATAAATTCCGTATAATTCTTCAATATAAGGAAATACATTAACAAATAAATAAATAAAGCCATTAACTTGATATACAGTTTACAAATATAGCTGTGTGGCTAGTTATGAAATCGTCCGCCATGCTCAAAAACTGTTTAGCATGTGCAATTTGAATTGATAATCAGCGTTTCTATGCGATAACTTCGTCACTAGGGATGGACGCAAGTGTTGGAAGTGTGGTATGAGGTGTTGTGGTGAGCTCATCTGATTCAGTCGCCCTTTAATTCCCATGTAAACGTATTCATATGGCAGCAAGGTGGGAAAGTGCCTCCGAGGCAGTTGCTTATTTACTAAAATGAAATTTTTTTTTTCGAATTTTTCGCAAGGACGTTATTTGTGTATTTCGTATTTTTTTACTAATATTTTTGGGGGGCGTTATTCCAATTTTGCGTATTATAACAAGGCTTAAATAAGAGCTGAGTGTACATGTATTGTACAGTATAATAAAACAACACATATACATAAAAATATCTGTACTATATTACGCTTCAGTACCTGTACTGTGTAAATGTATAGTACAAAACTGTAAATAGTACCTGTACAGTATACTGTACTCATGTGGTGTGCTTATACAGGGAGTTAGAGACTTGCTTATCAGGAGAAAGCTTGCTATATCAGCTGCTGATGAGACAGGGGTAGGCAGGTGAGTCTGGAAAGGCAAAAGAACAATCAATACATAATCTATAGAAAATAAAACTATACGATATAAAACACACTTATAAATATAAAACAATATTACACTAGTATCTCATTTTTTATCAAGTTAATGGCTTTATTTATTTATTTTATATATACAATTGGTTATATTGAAAAATTACATTGAATTTAAAAAGAAAAAATACAGATATTTATACTTTTTCTCTTTAACCCATTCTCTTTTTTAAATATTGGTACCACATCTGCCAATTTTCACTCCTTGGGTACCAAGCCTAATTTTATTAAACTATAGAATAGTGCAGATAGTGGACAACTAAGCTCTGCCTTTCACTTCTTTAATACTCTAACATAAATTTCATCTGTTCCTCGGGATTTATGAGTCTTTAATTTATCTATTTCTTTTATTACATCCTCCCTTGTAATATGTATTGTAGTAAGTGTATTATAAGGACAGTCTGTGAATATGTAGTCTACTTCTGGAATATATTCCAAGTTTTCATTGGTAAATACAGATAAGAAATATTCATTTAAACATGTACACATCTCTTTATCATCATCTGTGAAATGACCGTAGGCTACTCCAATTGGTCCAAATTTTAACCCCTAGAGGACCAGGAAGGAAGGGTAAGGGAAACTAGACAAAAACAAATTTATAAATATATAAAAATGAAAAATAAAAGGATGAAATTTTTTTTTTCAGCAGCATTTGTCATAAACTCGAAATGACGTTAGTTGAAACGATATTATATGAGGACTCCCTGTGTATATATATATATATATATATATATATATATATATATATATATATATATATATATATATATATATATATATATATATATATATATATATATATATATATATATATATATATATATAATACTGAAATCCTCTAAAATTTTTATCTTTTTTTTCAGGAGTTTTAGAATATACACCTGAAAATGGAGACCCTATGATAAAGAAAATTAAATCTGAACCTGAAGAATTGCTTGATCAACCTGAAGATGCAAAACTTCTAGATGGTTTAACAGATAGCTATACTGTGAAGGAAGAATACGAATATCAAGATTCCTACAGCAAATGCCAAGATCCTCCAAAGATAGATCCCAAATATGTGCAAGTTATTGCATCCAAAGATGAGGTAAAAATATAAATATACAATTATCTCCTGTGGTTAGTTGACTGAATAAGGATATACAGTATATATATATATATATATATATATATATATATATATATATATATATATATATATATATATATATATATATATATATATATATATATATATATATATATATATATATATATATATATATATATATATATATATATATATATATATATATATATATATATATATATATATATATATATATATATATATATAAAACGTTATTTTTAAATTGTCTTCTCTCACAGCTCAATCGGCGCATTAAAGCATTTCAGCAACGTAAACGAGAGGAACTGGATGTTTTAAATGTACAGGAGTTTTGCACAATGTCTGGCAATATAAACTCTTTTAACTCATGTGCTAGAACTTCAGCAGTCGTGTTAAGATCCAAAGACTCTAGTAGTCATCTAAAATGTAAGTACTGTTTATATTTTGTAGTTAAGTTAACATTTGTGGTAAGGGAACTTGTATCAGGCAGTTTTTACTCTTCAGTTTACAGTTAATGTAGTATTATTCATTGATAACCTCTAAGTTTGGAGCTTGACCAAAAGCAACACCTGATATTGTGTTAGTATTTGTGTGTGAACTGTACTTATGTTATTGAATACTGTATCTCGCTTCAATTAATAGCATGAAACATTTATTTTTCCCTTTATGATATGCCTTTTTTCAGGATTATTTTATGAGAAGTTAGTGTCAGATATTTGTCACGATAATTAGTAGGCATTGACAGACAGAATTAGCTTTATATTTTTTACGAGTGTTAAAACCCAGATATCGGATACCTAAGGAATTCCCAAGTATCCGTAATAGTCATAACTTCACTTGTCTGTTAAACAGTACCAGTGGAACTAAACCTGCCTTCAGAAAAAACATCACTATGTTTTAAACTTATTTTAGATATTTACTCTCACAATTATATATCCCTATATTCACTGTGTGTTATATGAGGTGACTTACATGGATAGGGGTGCAGAGGTTGGGTAATTCTGTAATTTCTTTCATGAGATTGATTTGGGAAACAAAAAATAAAGCTCATTGCCTTGATTAATCCCTTAACTGGTAATGACGAGTATACTTGTCCTCTCCCCCTTATCATGTTATGGAGATGGACGAGTAAACTCATCCAAAGGTGTCTTATACATTAGTGCCATTGGGCTGATATATTCCTACATTTCATACGTCTGGCAACCTATGTGAGACACATAGGACTACTCTCACAGCCAAACAGTCAGTAACCACCAAGTGTTTAAGTGTGGTGGTCACGAGACTTTTGACTACAGCCTTGTTTGCATATCACGATATCTGTTGGTATCATATCACGATATTTGTTGGTATTCATATACCCAGAATGAGTTTCAGCGATGATTCCTACAATTTTCCTTCATGTTATGATGGTCTTGATGGCTCTGAGAACAGAAACAGTGAATCAGAGGGCTCATTATCAGACCTTTCAGATAGTGAAGACGATGCTCCTAGGCCTTTAACCTCCCTAAGTTCAACCAGATTTTCTTCCGGACACTTCCCAGTGGAAGTTCCCTCTACAAATATGAAAAGAAATCCAACAAGAAAATGTGTACACTGTGCTAAGAAACGTGATTGTAACGGAAAACCATGCCGGAAAGAGTCACGTTATATGTGTGAAATTTGTAAAGTTTCATTATGCATAGTGCCTTACTTCTAGTGTACCATACAATATAAACTCAAATGCCATTTGTTTCTGTAATTTTTCAGTTCTTGTAAATAGCATAATGTGTCAATTGGTTCTATAATCCATTTCTCTCATTTATCTTTCAGTAGTTTATACAAAAATCTGTAATTTATGATATTTTTTAAGTAAACAAGTATACTCGTTCTTGCCGAGTAAGGTAAATTATATGTACTGCAATATACATAAAATGTTTCATATTCAAAAATGGAATGTATTATGATAAACAGCATCAAAAATACTATAAGAAAATAAAATGAAAAACTGGACTCATTTTGGAACATTTTCAAGAAAAAAAGGGTCTGGGAAGGGGTTACATGCGCTATGGTGGTTATTTTATAATATGATGGAGAAGCAAGTGCTACTCTTGAATTAGGAAAATGTATCCCACTAACATATGCATGCCTCATAACTTATTAGATAACACCTTGTACTGTATTTGGTATCTTTCTTCAAAGTCACTGACAGAAGTACAGTAATCTATCTGAAAATATACCACTGGGGGAGGATAAGTAGTAATGACAGTGTAAATCTGCACTACTCTCTGAGGATTTAACCCTGACACTTTTACAAATACAAAATCCAAGGTCAGGGTTTCTATAACTGATCTTCCACTATTACTGTAAGCATTGGCTATTGTTTTTTTTTATATTGTCTGAAAATTCTTTTAATTTTTAGGTGAGAGAATATGAGTACAGTGAATTATAGTATGCAATAAAGAACAGGTTCATTTACTCAGTTATAGTTCCAGTAAAATTTCTTCATATTGTAGATTGGGAGAAATTTTCATATATTCCCATAAGTATGTAGGCCCATATATAATTATGTACTGTACCGGTTTTACGTCACGGATACCCTTTTCTACCAAGGGCTAGGACGGTTGCCTTCTTGCGAATGACTTAGTTTTGGCAGATGTAATCGTTACCCTGAGTGCATGCCCTTGCTAACCTCAGACCGTGACTGGGCCTGAACCCTCGATCTGACACCTCAGAGTCGCGGACGCTACTGCTTGAGCCACTGTGACTACATATAATGATTAAGATAATATATAGTATGAAAGCTCAGTTACATTTACTGAAATAATACTGAATACAGTGGTGACCCCAACCCATGAATGCCTGTACCTACGAACAAACCAACCCGCGAACAAAATTTTACCTCAACCCACGAACAAAAATGTGTTGACCAAGCCACTACGTGTTCCATTTGGCCGCCACTTTGGTTCCACTTGGGCGCTCTCGGTTGCTTTCAGTTCTGCATTGGTGCCCACGCCGTGTGGTTCGTTCGTCATTCTGTTGCAGTTCTATTGTTTTTCTTTTAATATAGCCCATAATGGCTCCTAAGAAAGTTAAAAGTGTTAGTGAAATTGGCGTCAAACACCCTAGACGCATAACAGTGGAAACAAAAAAAGAATTAATTGCAAAACATGAAAATGGGGCGTGTGTGTCTGATCTCTTCACGCAATATAACATGCCGAAATCCACCATCTGTACTATTTTAAAGAATAAAGAGATCTTAAAGGCAGCTGACGTGGCTAAGGAATTAAATATATTAACAAAGAAAAGGTCATAGGTGATAGAAGAGGTAGAAAAATTATTATCGTTGTGGATAAATGAAAAACAGTTGGTTGGCGACAGTATTAGTGAGGCCATAATATGCGCTAAAGCTTTGCAAATCCACCAAGATTTAGTAGCGAACTCTTCGACTTCAAGTGCCGCTAAACTGGAGGAATTTAAAGCCAGTAGAAGCTGGTTTGAACACTTTCGTAAATGAACTGGGATTCATAGCGTCATTAGACATGCAGAGGCGGCTAGTTCCGACCAAAAAGCAGCGGATTACTACATAAAAGAATTCGCTAAATATATCGAGAGTGAAGGTTATATCCCACAACAAGTATTTAATTGTGATGAAACGGAACTCTTTTGGAAGAAAATGCCCCAAAGAACCTATATAACCCAAGAGAAGAAATCACTGCCTGGCCTCAAACCAATGAAAGACAGGCTTTCCCTTTTATTGTATGCTAATGCTAGTGGGGACTGTAAGATCAAACCACTTTTAGTTTACCACTCTGAAAATCCGCGGGTCTTTAAATGCAATAACGTATTGAAGGCTAGCCTCCCAGTAATGTGGAGGTCAAATCCAAAGGCTTGGGACAAGTGGATTTTATTCCTAGAGTGGTTGATTGAAGTGTTTGCACCAGCAGTGAAGAAATATCTTTATTAAAATTATTTGCCTCTTATGCGTCTCCTCAAAATGGATAATGCTCCTGCTCATCCTCCAGGTGTGGAAGATCTCGCTATACATTACGACTTCATTAAAATAAAATTTCTGCCTCCCAACACCACTCCAAGCCTCCAGCCCATAGACCAGCAGGTAATTTCTACTTTTAAAAAATTGTATACGAAGGGTCTCTTTGCCAGGTGTTTCCAGGTCACCAGTGACACGGATTTGACTCTTCGTGATTTCTGGAAAGACCACTTTAATATCCTCCACTGCATTGGCCTCATTGAAAAAGCATGGAAGGAGGTCTAATATCGTACATTGAACTCCGTCTGGAAGAAACTTTGGCCAGGTTGTGTTACTCATAGAGACTTCAAGGGCTTCAAGCAGGAATTAGCTATCAAAGTTGTGAATAAAATTGTGGCCACGGGCAAAAGTTTGTGCTATGAGGTCAATGAGGAGGATGTGGAGGAGCTAGTGGAGGATCACAAAGAAGAACTTACCACGAATGAATTAAGTGATTTTCAACGTGAACTGGTGAAGATTCTCCAAGAGCAGCAGTCACCGGAGGTAGGGGATGAGAGGGTAAAGGTGTCCAGTGATAAATTGAAAGAAATTTTTAGTAAGTTGAATGATGTGAAGGCTTTTATAGAGAATCATCACCCATATAAATCTGTGGGCTAGAGTAGTGAATATGGTAAATAACAATGCGATGAATATTTTTAGAAAAGTTTACCAGAGAAGAAAAATACAAATTTCTCTTGATCGTTTCCTTGTCCCAGTATGCAGGGAAGCAGCTTCCAGAAGAGAAAAGAGAGAGAAAATACAAGAAATACAGCCTGTATCAGAAGAGTTCCCTAACGTTTTTATTGAAGGGGACTCTTCTTCCAAAAAATAAATACCCCTCCTCTTCCTCCTCCACCACCATTCAAGTATGCCAGCAACAATCATCCACAAAGGTAACTACAGTACTATATTTCTGTTATTAATTTTATTTTCCTTAATTACGTATACTATTTTCCTTCTGCAGAGTATATTGCACATAACCTGTATTATATTTATTGATTTTCATGACTTAAAAAATTTTAAAATGAATATTAGTGGTGACCTAGATCAGATTCATTGGATTTACATGCTTTTCAATGGGAAAATCAAATTCAACCCACGAACTTTCCAACCCAAGTACACTCTTTTGGAATGGATTAAGTTCGTGGGTTGGAAACACCAATGTATATATAAAATGGAATGCAAGTATTGTACCTCTGATCCAAATTACAATTACATCATAATTTAGTATGTCATTCACTAGAGAGTATTTTGATCAGAGGTCATTATGGTGAATATATAATGCTGGTAATTGTCTCATTTCCTCATGGTAATATTCCTTCTTCAGTGACCCGCGTTGTTAACGAATGGGGACCTCAGACATTAGGAAAGGATCCTGGTTCAATGCCACATTCTGGAACTGTAGAGCAAGGTAAATCACACAGGTATTGTACAATATTTTGATAAAAATATTGCATATCCAGAAGGACCTGGCTTGCAATGCATCGTTTGCTATCCAGGACTTGTGTTAGGTAAGGAAATAATAAGGACACTTGGTACAATTATGAACGACTTCAAATGCGTGCTTTGTTAGGGATGAAATTCCCACGTAGCAGCGTGTCAGTCCAGTTTTACATTCTTGCGCTCTATCAGAAAGCATTGCTCACACAGTATATGGGAAACGCGCTCATGTTTGCTGAGAAGCAACAGTTACTCCATGACCACCAGAGGGGAAGGATTTGGTTTCTGATCCTGTTTTCAATGAAGAGTTTGGACAACTCATAGGTAAGCCAGTTCTCTACAAAAATTATGATATATATTACTTGTCCAGTATAATGTGCTCTAAAATTGGACAAAGATGAGTTAGAACAATTTTTAGGGACTCTCTCTCTTATGTCCTTGTTCAAAATATCCAATACTAGGCTTTATTGGATTGGGGTGCTGGGATTGGATTCTGTATCCAAAGTTTTCAGTAGAAAGCGATGGGAAGAAATAAAAAGCTTTGTACATTTCAATGACAACACTCAAGCACCTGATATGAATGAATCCAATGCTGACAGGCTTTTCAAGGTCTGTCCTCTACTTGACCATTTGCAATCAATATTTTGCAGCATCCCAATGCAACAAATGTGCTGCATTGAGGAAATGATTGTTCCCTTCAAAGGATCATCTAGTTTAAAACAGTACATTCCATCTAAACCACATAAATAGAGTTTCAAGATTTTCTTTTTGCAATACCTCTGGTATCTTTTATGACTTCCATGTTTATGATGGATCGCTAAAGCCAGTTCAAGGTGAACCAGATCTGGGTCCATCTTCCAATATAGTTTTGCAGTTGGGGCGCACAATGCCAGTGAATGCAAACCACTGTTATACCCTGACAATGGTTCACATGTAAACTAATGGCTCATTAAGCAAAGAAACAGATCTATTCTTTGGGTACTGTGAGACAAAACAGACTGAAAGGGATAGGAAATGCTCTGCCTACCGATAAGGAAATGTTGAAAAAGCAAAGGGGGTCTCATGTAGAGCTAAGCACAACTTATGATGGAGTAGAGTTACGTGCACTTAGATGGGTAGACAATCATTGTGTGACTCTCCTCACGGGAATGGGAGGGGTTGACTCCTGGCTTCACTGATTGCTTTATACAGAATCCATATACGGTCTCACAAATATTACCATAAACTTGTTTTCCACTTTCTTGATGTCACATTGGTATATTAATGGCATCTCTACAGGAGGGATGCCAATGGGTTGGGGGTGTCAAAAAATCGCAACTTCAGTTGCAGGTATTCATGTTGAAAGTGGCAAATTCTCTGCTTTGACGAATCAAAAACATCCTGAAAAGACCCTGCGTGGGAAGACTATGCTCCAGCAGTCTTGAGACAGAACTTGAGGCAAAGAAAAATAGAGTTCGTGCAATAAAGATAATTCCAAGTGTTGATATCACAAAAGATGGAATTGGCCACTGGCCCAAGATTGTGGTGAAGAATGAAAGACCTCCTTGCAAGCTCCCAAATTGTAAAGGAAGGCCAAGCACGTATTGCGGCAAATGTAATGTTTAACTATACCTAAACAAAGATAGAAATTGCTTCCTTGAGTTTCACAGAAAATAAGCACTTTGCGTGATAAAGATTCCAAAGATCAATTCTAAATGGCTGTGTATTGCTCAGAAATTTTTTGGAAGATATTTGTAGCAAAGTTAAGCTTATTTTACAAGAAATAATGAGGCACAGGCCTGAAAAATTCATTTCAGAACCAAATTTGTTTCCAAGTTCAGTCAGAACACTGGTACATATTTGAACCAATACATTAATACATTGTAAACATGTATTTTTACAAATTTCAGGGTTACTCTCAGTAACGTTCGTTAAAATGGATAAATTGTACTCATTATCAAATTTTTCCTGTGCCATGTGCTTCAGTGTCTCTTTACCCAGCATACTGCGTGGATATATCGCTTGTTCTAACTGTGTTTGAGTTAAGGTTTGTGTATCTTCAGGGAAAAAGCGTGCGAGAGTGCATCAGCTGATATGGAGGCGGCAAAACGTTTTCAGATAGAGTCTGTTTTCTGCATCCTCCTCCTCTTCTACTGCTTAATGGGATCGGATATTATGGAGAGAATAGAAAAAAAGCATTAAGAACAAACAGCAAACACACTTGCCATATAATATCGTCAGGGAAAAAGCGTGCATCAGCTGATACGGAGGCAGCAAAACGTTTGCAGTTAGAAGTACGTTCTCCTGCATCTTCCTCCTCTTGTACCGCTTAATGCGATTGGATATTATGGAGAGAATGGGAAAAATGCTAAGTGCGTGGATGAATATTCAGAACAAACAGCAAACAAACTTGCCATATAATATCGTCAGGGAAAAAGTGTGCGAGAGTGCATCAGCTTATACGGAGGCGGCAAAACGTTTTCAGATAGAGGTTCGTTCTCCCGCATCCTCCTCCTTTTCTACCGCTTAATGCGATAGGATATTATGGAATGGAATAAAAGCATATACTGTATACAGGTATACCTCACCTAATGTCGTTAATTGGTTCTAGGAGAGACGACTTAAGTCGAAAAATGACTTAAATTGAATTAGCTTGTCTCTAGGCTAGCCTAGATATACAGATTTACTGTAGTAGTAGTATAGTTGGGTGGGATATGCCTTTTGCAATGGCTCCCAAGTCTTGGTTTTGCTTTGCTAAATTGTATGTGTGGTTTTTATTATTTGATTTCTTTTTCTACAAATTCTTTTTATAAATTTTTCCTTTCTTTGACGTCTTTTTCACTACAATATCTAAATAACAATGTATTAGCAATTATTTTAATATTCTTTTCTATATATGGTTGTGCTAAAAAACTATATTCTGTTCTTATTTGTGCATATGCTTCACAAGATAGAAAATGTTCAAGGCTCTCTTCACATTGTTCACACTTTGGGCACTTAGTATCTTTATTTTTAAATTTATGTACAGTAAACAAATTAATGAACTCTATTATGCCGTTGGCAACAGGCTTAGCATGGGGTCCAGTGTTGCCAGATAAAGCGGATGTTTTTATTTTCAAATGTATGGTACATTTTAAGATATATATTTATAACAAGATGATAGTACTGTAATTTAAATAAAAATGTACTTCATCTTTAAGATACTTGAAATAACTTACCAGCTTACATGTATGTTTTTTTTATATTTATCATTTCTCTCATTTATATATTCTGGCAACACTGATGGTGGCAGTGAGGACGATGATGCATATGTTTTGTCACACTTCCGTATTAGCTGATGTGCCTGCACACACTATTTCCCTGACAATATTATATTCAAAATATTTTTTCTGTTTGTTCTTAATGCTTTTTGTCAATTTTCTTCATAATATCAGTTCAAAACAATAGCGATTTCGAAGGAATGACAAGTGACGATGCCTAACGGTAGATATTGGAACTATTGTACGTAATTTAATAAGATATTTATATGCTTTTATTCTTATTTATTGTAAAATAACATGATTTTATGTGCCTTTATTATTTATAGCATTGGGATCCATATCCTCGAACAAAGAAAGTCCTCTTCGATAAATGCAAATGCCTGCTGCATTCTTATTCCTAAATCGTATTCGTATGCTTATTATTATTATTATCATTATTATTATTATTATTATTATTATTATGACGAGTGGCGACGCCTAACGGTAGATATTGGAACTACTGTTCGTACTTTCATAAGATATTTATATGCTGTTATTCTTATTTATTGTACAATAACATGATTTTATGTGCTTTTGTTTTTATTTATTGTACAGTAACATGATTTCATGTGCTTTTAATGGTTTTCTAGTGATATTATGATTCCAATATTTGTAGCGGACAGACGTAAAGTTGATTATAATGATGTAAACTTTATTTTTATTTTTATTTTATTTTTCCATATATTTTTTTTAAAACCGACGTATAATCGAGAACGACTTAACTCGAAGCGACCTAAGCCGAGGTATACCTAGAACTTGAAATCTTGCCTCCAGGTTGGACCATTTTTGTTTGCTAAGCACTAGACCAGTCACAAACAAAATATTTTAGGATGCTATGCATATAAATCAATATGAAATTATATAAAAGCAAGGAATTGTAGTTACTGTTGGACATTACTGGCATTATTTGCACCGTTTTGTGTTACATTTAGTTCCTATTTGAAAGGGAGTGGATACAGACATCTTGGAGCTGGGGGATTGCAGATAGATGCCCCTCCTAATGCCTCATGGTGGTTTTGATCCTGTGATAGCTGCTCCCAACTCATACACTCCATCACTAGCTAGCTACTGCAGCCCCTACGTTGCTACTCTTATATAATGCTCATTAATTTTTATTGCAGTATCATTATAATGACTCAGAAGAATTCTTCTATTCTTAGCAGTTTTAACACTGATTTATTAATTTATATTTTGCTTATTGTACCACTAGGATATAGATAAATGGTATAACACATATGTTGAATGTTACTAGTTACATTTGTTAGTAAATTGATTACTTTAAAATGCATATTATTCTTCTATTATTCTTTGTAATACACTTTAACATTTCAATTTAGGTTACTTTATTATACTGTATGGGACAAAAAATTCAAGTCTATCAGATGTAACATTTCATGTAATTTATAGGTTTGGATGAACGGTTGCACAATCTCGAAAGTCACTTAAAAATCAGTGCAGGCACACCAGTTTCTCATGATGTATATAAAAGACTAAAAACCTTGGAAGATAGGGTTCTTCATCTCGAGGGGATTTCTCCAGAATACTTTGAAACTAAGGTATGTGTAACGGTTCTCAATCTCATCCCATTTAAAATGGTCGACAGTAATGCTTACATTAAAATTTATGCATTTCTCGTTACTGTATTTGGACTTGCAATAACATGCCTAAGTAACAAGTGAAAACTACAGTTATACTTTTCGCTCCATTGTCCATGACAACAACTACATCTAATTCTTAAAGATCAGAATTAAAAGATTTTCATACTTTTAAATCGCATTTACCATGATTTCCGGAGTCTACCTGCATCATAAGAGATGGCTAAAGACCCATCTTTGGCTAGACTAGAGCGATCTGTAAATATCTCTCATATCATACCTGCTTATATAGTTTTTACATCAATAGGGTAGAGTTAAGCTATAATTATGAGGCACATATGGGGCACAAATATTGATTAGAGGAATATTTTTATCAAGTGATATACTTTGTGAGATATGGGTATGTTAAGTGCTGAAAATGTCGGTTTACACTGAGAGTTACATGTCCATTTAAGTTTACTGGAGGAATAAGTCGAAGAACTTCTTGTTTTGTAACGTGGAGATTTATCATTATTTTCAGTGTGTAAAAATTCCAGGGGCAGCTTTTCACATCCGAAAGGAAATTAAAGCTAAGGAGGATGATGTAAGTATTTACAGTATACATTTTCATGTTTCCAATAAACCAACAGCAGATGTGTTGTCGATGAAATGTTAGTGAAAAGAGATGGGAGAGAGAGAGAATTTTATTACTTTATATTATTATTGAAGTATTGTGTGTTTATATTACTGCTTGCAACCCAATCAATAGCAGCTTCTCTGTAGACAATGGAGCTGTAGCACCCTCTAATTTCATCCTACAGAAATATAATATTCAGTGGCAGCTCAGGGAAAGGTAGATTTTTTTTTTTTTTAGGTGACACCAGGACAGGTAAAAAAAAATAAAACTGCCCTTATCGGACCTGGGCACGAAGAAAACAAAGTAAATTGAAAGAGATGGAGAATGTTGTGACTTGTCAGATGTGTAGTGATAAAAAGAGATGTGTAACGAATATCCAAGAATATTCGCTGTAGATGCAAGCTTCAAGAAATAGAATAATAATAATAATAATAAATAAAGAAATAATTAATATTAACATAAAGAAGTTATCAAACAAAAGATATTAATAAACTGTAGGCCTGCTGGGGTTGCCATTATCAAGTTGGTAGAGGTGTGGATGGCTGAGATGGTGACGTTAGCATTACTTGAATATAAAATCGGTGTGTCAGCTCTTCGCTGTAGCAAAATGGTTTATTACTTGCTCAATAAAATCTTTCAAATCTGTTATCATTATATTTTCAATCAATATCATTGTAACAGGAGAGTCTCTTATTTGCCATGGTACTGCACAAAAATGTTTGAATCTCTTCAAAGCTGAAGAGCACCTTTCTGCTTCTGCCACTGTCATAGGAATTTTTATTAAAATTTTCAGTAGCATCACCGTTTCTAAAAATGTTGACTATAAGTGATTGTCGTTTATAATCTTAAACTGGTCAATGAGGTTCTCTGATATAGGCAAATCTTCTCTTGTTTACAAGCATGGGATAAGCTGTAACTGCTTGTACAAGTGCATTACTAGGAAAGTCTTTGGTAAATACTGGGAACTTTTTCAAGAAAAGTAACTTGCTAGCTTCCATATGGTTAGTCAAGCTGAGCCTCGTTTTGCAGTGCAGCAAAATTAGATCACAAACCTATTTGCAGCAGTTGATCTGTCTGTATTAAATTTTCTTCTCCTTTGCTCAGGAGAAGTGCAAAAATATCTCATTTATCTCTTAATATCTGAAATGCAGGAGTGAAAGCTTTAAAAGAGGCATTAGTCTTAGCTGCATCAATATATGTATATATATATATATATATATATATATATATATATATATATATATATATATATATATATATATATATATATATATATATATATATATATATATATAGAGAGAGAGAGAGAGAGAGAGAGAGAGAGAGAGAGAGAGAGAGAGAGAGAGAGAGAGAGAGAGAGAGAGAGAGAGAGAGAGAGAGAGAGAGAGAGAGAGAGAGAGAATATATATATATATATATATATATATATATATATATATATATATATATATATATATATATATATATATATATATATATATATATATATATATATATATATATATATATAGAGAGAGAGAGAGAGAGAGAGAGAGAGAGAGAGAGAGAGAGAGAGAGAGAGAGTACATGGTTTCTATAAAAAAACGTAATAAAGAAAACCATTAAAGGGTAGGGGGTACTTAAACTCAATCTGTCTCTTTCTCTCACTCATAAAAATAAAAACGTTGACATTATTATATTTATAGTGTACTGGTAATTTACATTGTCACATTGGATGTTGGGCTCGATGTAGTGCTTACTCCTCAACTTATGAACAAGTTAGGTTCCAGAAGTCCATTCATAAGTAATATTGTTCGCAACTTGTGTTTATGTAAAAAAAGTACTGAATACTACATACTAAAGTACTTTACAGTACTTAGGCTAAAGACACTCAAATGTCATATAAAACATAAATTACACAGTATTAATGAATACCAATACCGTTATAGTAATGTAATAATACAGTATTGTACAGCAATACATACATTAATGCATGGGTAGTAATGGGTACGTTTTGTTCGTAACTATATATATATATATATATATATATATATATATATATATATATATATATATATATATATATATATATATATATATATATATATATATATATATATATATATATACACAGTACTCTGTATTTGTGTGTGTGTGTATGTTACACATTACTAAAACAATTCTTAAATATTTTCTGAGGCAGAACCCGCACGAATTAATCATGAACCAACACTCTATGTGATCATTATTTCTTTTCAGCTATCCATTGAGGACTTGGACATAGAAATTCATAACTTGAAAATGAAGCTGAAGGAGAGACAACTGAAGCATGCTTTCTGACTCTAAGGCTGTTTAGTAGCATTTAAAATTTATATATTATAATTTAGATATATGTAATTTTTTGTTGTAAGTGACAGAGAATTGTGTAATGCTGCTTAACTCTTGGTATTCATCTGCTTTTTGGGGGGGAGAGAGAGAGAGAGAGATATGCTCTGTTAATAGACAACGTTTTTTAATAAAGGATTTATAATCACACCATTGATTTTTTATCACATCAACAACTTTGTGCATGCCTACTACTGTATAATGATGTCATGTGCTAATAATTATTATATTGGCAATGACGAGTATACTCTTTTTTTAAGCTTGGTCTATTGTTGAACTTGTACGAGTAATTACCTAATTGTGCTTACGGTAAAGAGCCCAAGCTTATAACTATCCGTCTCCTGGTCAGTTCCATTTTGTACTTAGTAATACTTATCATACTTATAATTAAAATTATGGATTGAGTTAGCATTAAGTACCTCCTTGCTTAGCAAATTTCAATTATCAACTACCGTTTTTAGGAGTGTGACATCAGGACTGGTTAAAAAATAGAACTGCCCCTATCAGACTTGAGCACGAAGAAAACAAAGTAAATAGAAAGAGATGGAGAATGTTGTGACTTGTCAGGAGTGTAGTGATATACATCCTGCAAAGAAGTTTTCTTATGTAGTTTCAACTATGACCTCTAGTTCTAGTGCCAGCCATATCAAAATATCAATCCCTATCAATTCTGTCATGAATATTAGGCCCGTCACTCATTCTTCTAGCTTCGTGTGATTGTAAGTCTAATTCCCTCAGCCTCTCCTCATAACTGAGATTGCGTATTTCTGGCACCAGTGTTGTGGCATGTCTTCGAACTTTTTCCAGCTTAACTACGTGCTTTTTAAAGTGTAGATTCCAAAAGAGGGCTGCATATTCAAACTTTGTCCTCACATAGGTTACATAAATATTGCTGAACATTTCCTTGTCCATGTGCCTGAAGGCTACCCTTACATTTTCTAAGAAGCATATGCTGCCCATACTATGCAATTTATATGCATTTCTGGAGACAAATCTGCCAGTATGTTTACTCCTAGGCTCTCTCATTCTCTGTCTCTTGAAGATCTTCTCCTGCCATTTAGTAGTCAAGCCTGGGCCTTCTTGCACTTGTATCCATTCTCATTACCTTGCATTTAAAAGTATTGAATTTCATCAGCCACTTTTCTGACCACTCATGCAGACTATATAGGTCTTCCTGAAGTTCTCTACTATTGTTCTCGTTTCTTACTTTCTTCACAATCTTCGCATCATCTGCAAACATATTCATGAATGAATTTACAGACTCTGGTAGGTCATTTACATATACAAGGAACAAAATTGGCCCTATAACTGAACCTTGTGGAGCTCCATTACTAACCCTTCTCCATTCAGTCACTGAGTGTCTTACTCTAACCCTCTGTTCCCTTCCTTCAATGTAAGTTTTTATCCATTCCAAGACATTTCCACCTATTCTTGCCAATGCTTGCAGTTTCTTAATAAGTCTCCCGTGTGGGACCGTATCAAATGCCTTCTGGAAATCTAGGATTATGCATTCTACCCAGCCTTCTCTTTCCTGTAAGATTCGGCTTACCTCATCATAAAATTCAAATAAGTTTGTTACAGTTGACCAACCTTCTCTGAAGCCATGTTGTCTCACTGAACAAAAAGTGGAAGGATTCCAAGTGAAGAGAGATGTGATTTGTCTATAGTTTAGAGCTGTATCTCTCCTTCCCTTTTTGAATATAGGTACCTCGTTCGCTTGTTTCCAGCATCTTGAATCTCCCCTGGTTCCAGCGACTTTTCAAGTATGATACATAGTGTCGATGATATTGATTTAGCACATTTCTTAAGTACATAAAGGGATATATCTTTAGGACCTGTAGCTTTATGGGCATCTAACTCCATCAGCACCTTGCATACCTTTGTGGCTGAAAAGAGGATGTTCTTTAATACCAGCCCATGAGCTCCTATCTCTGCAATCTGAGGGGCTGGGGTATTTTCTGCTGTAAATACTGACTGAAACTCCTTGTTCAATTCTTCGCAGTTCTCCTCATCTGCCTCGGTAAAGATTCTATCAGCTCTATATAGCTTTAAAACCTGTTCTTTGACCTTCAGTTTTCCTCTGATTAGGCTGTGAAAAAGTTTGAGATTTTCGTTATCCTTTCTGGTGACATCCCTTTTATAGTCTCTCTCTGCTCTCAAGCTATAAGGTCTGATTCCTTTTAACCTTCTGTGGTGTAGTTGGTAGCGCCCTGACTTAGTAATTATAAGTCCTAGGTTCAAGTCCCGGTCAGGGTAAAAAATGATTCATGTTTTCACATATGTAAAGTGCTTATTTGGTTATTCTTGGTCCCAAATAAGATTGGGAGTTGAATTAAATGCAAAAATGAAGCCACGAGTGAGGTTGGGGAATCTGTAATATGAACATAGTGGCATTCAGATAGAATGCGTTCCTTCCCAAGTATAGCAGATATAAGCAATAAGGTCTGATTCCTTTAAACCTTCTGTGATGTAGTTGGTAGCAGCTTGACTTAGTAATTATAAGTCCTAGGTTCAAGTCCCAGTCAGGGTAAAAAATTATTTATGTTTTCACATATGTAATGTGCTTATTTGGTTATTCTTGGTCCCAAATGAGATTGGGAGTTAAATTAAATGCGAAAAGGAAGCCACGAGTGAGGTTGGAGAATCTGTAATATGAACATAGTGGCATTCAGACAGAATGCGTTCATTCCTAAGCATAGAAGATATAAGTTATAAGGTCTGATTCCTTTAAACCTTCTGTGGTGTAGTTGGTAGCGCCTTGACTTAGTAATTATAAGTCCTAGGTTCAAGTCCCTGTCAGGGTAAAAAATTATTCATGTTTTCACATATGTAATGTGCTTATTTGGTTATTCTTGGTCCCGAATGAGATTGGGAGTTGAATTAAATGCGAAAATGAAGCCACGAGTGAGGTTGGGGAATCTGTAATATGAACATAGTGGCATTCAGATTAGAATGCGTTCATTCCTAAGTATAGTAGATTTAAGCTATAAGGTCTGATTCCTTTTAACCTTCTGTGGTGTAGTTGGTAGCGCCTTGACTTAGTAATTATAAGTCCTAGGTTCTTGTCCCTGTCAGGGCAAAAAATGATTCATGTTTTCACATATGTAATGTGCTTATTTGGTTATTCTTGGTCCCGAATGAGATTGGGAGTTGAATTAAATGCGAAAATGAAGCCACGAGTGAGGTTGGGGAATCTGTAATATGAGCATAGTGGCATTGAGATAGAATGCGTTCATTCCTAAGTATAGCAGATATAAGCTATAAGGTTTGACTCCTTTTAACCTTCTGTGGTGTAGTTGGTAGTGCCTTGACTTAGTAATTATAAGTCCTAGGTTCAAGTCCTTGTCAGGGTAAAAAATGATTCATGTTTTCATATATGTAATGTGCTTATTTGGTTATTCTTGGTCCCGAATGGGATTGGGAGTTGAATTAAATGCGAAAATGAAGCCAAGAGTGAGGTTGGGGAATCTGTAATATGAACATAGTGGCATTCAGATAGAATGCGTTCATTCCTAAGTATAGAAGATATAAGCTATAAGGTCTGATTCCTTTTAACCTTCTGTGGTGTAGTTGGTAGCGCCTTGACTTAGTAATTATAAAGTCCTAGGTTCAAGTCCCTGTCAGGTAAAAAATGATTCATGTTTTCATATATGTAATGTGCGTATTTGGTTATTCTTGGTCCCGAATGAGATTGGGAGTTGAATTAAATGCGAAAGTGAAGCCACGAGTGAGGTTGGGGAATCTGTAATATGAACATAGTTTCATTCAGATTAGAATGCATTCATTCCTAAGTATAGCAGATATAAGCTATAAGGTCTGATTCCTTTTAACCTTCTGTGGTGTAGTTGGTAGTGCCTTGACTTAGTAATTATAAGTCCTAGGTTCAAGTCCTTGTCAGGGTAAAAAATGATTCATGTTTTCACATATGTAATGTGCTTATTTGGTTATTCTTGGTCCCGAATGAGATTGGGAGTTGAATTAAATGCGAAAATGAAGCCACGAGTGAGGTTGGGGAATCTGTAATATGAACATAGTGGCATTCAGATAGAATGCGTTCATTCCTAAGTATAGCAGATATAAACTATAAGGTCTGATTCCTTTAAACCTTCTATGGTGTAGTTGGTAGCACATTGACTTCGTAATTATAAGCCCTAGGTTCAAGTCCCGGTCGGGGTAAAAAATGATTCATGTTTTCACATATGTAATGTGCTTATTTGGTTATTCTTGGTCCCAAATGTGATTGCGAGTTGAATTAAATGCGAAAATGAAGCCACGAGTGATGGGGAATCTGTAATATGAACATAGTGGCATTCAGATAGACTGCGTTCTTTCCTAAGTATAGAAGATATAAGCTATAAGGTCTGATTTCTTTTAACCTTCTATGGTGTAGTTGGTAGTCGCCTTGACTTAGTAATTATAAAGTCCTAGGTTCAAGTCCCTGTCAGGTAAAAAATTATTCATGTTTTCATATATGTAATGTGCTTATTTGGTTATTCTTGGTCCCGAATGAGATTGGGAGTTGAATTAAATGCAAAAATGAAGCCACGAGTGAGGTTGGGGAATCTGTAATATGAACATAGTGGCATTCAGATTAGAATGCGTTCATTCCTAAGTATAGCAGATATAAGCAATAAGGTCTGATTCCTTTAAACCTTCTGTAGTGTAGTTGGTAGAACCTTGACTTAGTAATTATAAGTCCTAGGTTCAAGTCCCAGTCAGGGTAAAAAATGATTAATGTTTTCACATATGTAATGTGCTGTGCTTATTTGATTTATATATATATATATATAAAGAGAGAGAGAGAGAGGAGAGAGAGAGAGAGAGAGAGAGAGAGAGAGAGAGAGAGAGAGAGAGAGAGAGAGAGAGAGAGAGAGAGAGAGAGAGAGGAGAGAGAGAGAGAGAGAGAGAGAGAGAGAGAGAGAGAGAGAGAGAGAGAGAGAGAGAGAGAGAGAGAGAGAGAGAGAGAGAGAGAGAGAGAGAGAGAGAGAGAGAGAGAGAGTGTGTGTGTGTCCTCATATAACGTCGTTTCGAGTTTACGACAAAGGCTGCTTAAAAAAATATATATATATATATATATATATATATATATATATATATATATATATATATATATATATATATATATATAATATATATATATATATATATATATATATATATAATTCTGATTCATCCATTTATTTTTCATTTATATTCATAAATTTGTTTTTGTCTAGTTTCCCTTACCCTTCCTTCCTGGCGGTCCTCTAGGGGTTAAAATTTGGACCAGTTGGAGTAGCCAACGGGCACCTCACAGATGATGATAGAGATGTGTATACATGATTAAATAAATATTTCTTATCCGTATTTACCAATGAAAATTTGGAGTATATCCCAGAGATAAAATACATATACACAGGCCATCCCAATAATATACTTAGTACAATAAATATTACAAGGAAGGATGTAATAAAAGAAATAGACAAATTAAAGGCTCATAAATCTCTGGGACCTGATGAAATTTATGCTAGTATTAAAGAAGTGCAAGTTAGAGCTCAGTTGTCCAGTAACTGCACTATTCTATATTTCAATAAAATTAGGATTGCTACCCGAGGAGTGGAAATTGGCAGATGTGGTAACAATCTTTAGAAAAGGAGAATGGGTTAAAACACAAAACTATAGACTTGTATTTTTTAAAATCAATATAACTATATAAAAAAATAAATAAATAAATAGTCATTAACGATAAAAAAATGAGATACAAGTGTAATATTTTTTATGTTTATGTGTATTTTATATCGTATAGTTTTGTTTTCTATAGATTGTTCTTTTGCCTTTCCAGATTGCCTCGTCAGCACCTGACACAGCAAGCTTTTTCCTGATAAGCAAGTCCCTCCCTCCCTATGTAAGCACACCACATAAGTACAGTATACTGTACAGGTACTATTTACAGTTTTGTACTATAAAGTAACACAGTAATGATATTGTAGTTTAATATAGTACAGATATTTTCATTTATATGTATTGTTTTATAATACTGTACAGTACCTGTACATTATGTAAATTTTAAAGTTTAGGAATAGTATTAAAATTAGTTTTAGTAATTTTTAAGAATCGTTAGGAACATAGGGTCCCCCCTTAAAAAAAAAAAAAATTTTAGGGACCCAGGTTCAAATCTAAGTGAGTTTCAACTTACGTCGATTTTCAACTTAAGTCAGCTGTCAGGAACGGAACCCTGATGCTATATGAGGACTCCCTGTGCATATATATATATATATATATATATATATATATATATATATATATATATATATATATATATATATATATATATATATATATATATATATATATATATATATATATATATATATATATATATAATATATATATATATATATATATATATATAATATATATATATATATATATATATATATATATATAAAATAAGCAGGAAATATTAATAAAAAAAAACTACATAAAAAGAGAAAGTGAGAGTGAGTGAAAAGGTTTTGAAAGATATAAAAAGTATTTATTTTTTATGGAATGTAAAGCTAACTTTTGACATCACTTATTAAAAAAAATTAAAATACTTTTAAATGGAATTTTCCTTTACAAAAGTTAACAAAGAATTACAAAATAAAGTAACTAATTTGAAAGAGAGAGAGAGAGAGCAATTTATATACATTAACTTTTTGATCAAATACTAGCATTAACCAACTGGATGTAGTATCATGCTGAAGCCATCTGGATGGTCACAAATTATAAGAATGAAAGAGGAGGTTTTCATAGTAGTCTGTACATCAGCCCTTATGTCAGCTGTTTTTTCGTGGAAAGGAAATAGATTACAGAATGAATGCCAAAGCCCTATTCCCTGATTGTATAGATGCAACTAAATGAGATGGAAAAGTGAAGAGCTGACAATCCCTTTCTTTGAATGCTTTTCTTTTTCAAAAACTAATTTTCACATCATTATAAGATGCAGATTTTCCAGAACCGAAATTAATAAGTTTTACAACGTACTCAGAATGATTAAAGCATGGTGGTCTATAGCAATATTCCATATTGTACATAAAAAAAAATACCTGTATATAGTTTCATTGCAAGAAACCTAATTGAATATTCACTTAAGTAAATACTACACAATGCTTAATTCTTATACTTTTCTTCTCGTTTCTAAAATTATTACAATATCTATGAGAACAATAAAAGCTAAAACTCTGTCAAAACTTTGGTATTCTCTCATAATAAAATTATAAATTAATTATAAGTAGAAAATACTATAATGTAATATACAGTAATATATATATATATATTGTCAACCAACCCACAGTAAACTACAAATCAGATCTATAAATACTTCTACAACAATAACTGGAAGATTTTGGTAATTATTAAAAAAAAATACAAAGTATAATAACATAATTTACATGATGATAAAAGACACAAAGTGAAATGAGTCTGTATATGTATATCAACTTTCACTTTGTGAAAAATTTCCAGTAGACAAGGCCTCCAAGAATGCCCATTTCCAGCAATATAATTATAATAAGCAGAATTCTATTGTACAGTACATTCCTAGACATAGCTCTAATAATTTTTCTACTTCGACCGAGTTCAGCATCTGTGTCAACAAGCCTGTCCCTTGTTCGGGTCAAAGTTTCTCGCTGTGTTCCTAATTCCCCTAAGACTTCAGTTCCAACTTGTTCTGTTTCAACTGCGATGGTAGTCGAACGAGCGATACTTTCTGAAGTTCTCTCTAATATTGCAGCACCTTGTTGTACCTTTCAACATAACAAAAAAAAAAAAAAAATGAAAAAGATAAGCAAAATAATGAAGATATATTCACTTTACAAAATATACATATTAGGCCACTTAGATCATTAAGTATGTAACATTTTACAAATGAAAATACTCATACCTCGTTTTAAAGGACAAAGGTGGGGAAACATCGGTCTGATATTGCCTATTGTCCGTAGGTACCGAAATAGGGTCTTTAGTGGCTAATATCTACAACTACAATATGAAAAGAAGAGGAATAATACTTTTCATCAAGTACTACATCAAGGACAACATCCAATGTGACAATGTAAATATTTATTTATGGTTATAGAAAATTTGAGTAATAATCATTGTAAAACTTTTAAAAGCAGAAACTATGGAGCAATAAGGTACATATGTCACTCCCACCGATATAAACACAGTGAAGGCCTGCACCAACTAGCGGCCAGATCTCAGAGCAGTGATTCTTGTCCAGTGTTGCCACAACTCCGTTAGTGGCACACATGACTTTTAAAACTGAAGAATACTAAATTGACTGCTCCTGATCTCATCAGTTGCTTCTGATATCCGTTAATCGAATGTCTGTAAAACCGAGGTATGAGTGTATACATTTCAATCTAACATTAGTGATAGTGGAACTTGAAAAAGACGTTGTTAAAGGGAGTCATCCAAAATTCAATCCAACTGCATATTGTATAGATATATAATTACTCTCTTGAAAATAAAGCCATATTACAGAACCCGAACAGGAACTAGTATTTAGTAATGAATGATTTGCAGGACTTTATCATGCCTAGTGCATCCTTACCCCTTATATTGGTAGTTTTGTGACAAGGAGGAGAGTCAAAATGGAAAGTAATGTAATCAATATTTGCAAACTATTTCTTGAAGGGAAGTGGTCTTCCTTATCTCTTGTATATAATTGAACCTATGTGGCATTTACATTATTTACATTCAAATGTCTGTACACAACAAGGTTTCTTTTTTACAATATCAGTCACTTTCACAAATGAAATATATTGCAGTCATTTACCCTTTGCTTTTATCAATCAGGTTATTTTACTTTATACATACATCTATATATTTACTAAATACTACATCAAGCATATTGTTACACATATTTCAATCATTATCCTCCCAGCATCAGTGAGAAAGCAAAGCAACTTAATCTGAATATGGACACACCTGTTTACGTCGTATAGCATCTAGCGATGAAATGTCGTCATTGTTTGAAAACAATGCGGATCTGCTGTCACCATGATAATCAGACATTTCACGATCAAGCTGCCGTTGGTGCCTATAAATAAAACATTAAACTAGCGAAAAATGAACAACGTACTTAGAACATAACTGTGCATACAGTTCGATGTTAAGTCTTTCTTCAGTTACGGTTCTCTTTCTATGCCTACATCAACACCGAATATTCTTGGATATTCATTACACATGTCTTCTTATCCCTTCACATCTGACAAGTCACAATACTCCCCATCTCTGTTTCTCTTTATGATTTCTTCGTGCCCTGGCGCAATGAGGGTAGATTTATATTTTTTGGCCCGTCTTGGCGTCATACTCATATTAAAAACAAAAAAATACAATACAGTATGAATTACAACACACTGATGAACATTTTACAAATTACATGATGGTACGTTTTTTAACGTAATAAAGTTATTTACTTGAGCTTGATGAAAAGTTAGATTTAATATTGTGCTTTATTGCCTTGACAGGAGAATAGAGACACTGCTCATAGGTGTCCCTATTTGAGGCTGATTCAAATAATTTAGTTCAATATATTAATCAAGCCTCTGGCATGAGGACACCACATTGCCATTTGGAAAACACTAACAACTTAGGAATGGTGGAAGCAACTTTGAATATAAACCATTGAAAGAAACATATCAAGTACATCGATATTGGGGACGAATATCGGTATTAATATACTGGTATTATACCGGTATCAAATGAAACATATCAGTTTCATTACCAAAGAGACAATACCGGTATTGTGAGTGGGTTCATGTGTACATTTATTTTATGCACACACTATATATATATATATATATATATATATATATATATATATATATATATATATATATATATATATATATATATATATATATATATATATATATATATATATCATATATATATATATATATATATATATATATATATATATATATATATATATATATATATATATATATATATATATATATATATATATATATATATATATATATATATATATATATATATATATATATATATATATATATATATATATATATATATATATATATATATATATATATATATATATATATATATATATATATATATATATATATATATATATATATATATATATATATATATATATATATATATATATATATACAGTGGTGACCCCAACACACGAACTTAATCCGTTCCCAAAAACTGTTCTTGGGTTGGATTCATTTTTCCCATTGAAAAACATGTAAATTCAATTAATCCATTCCTGGTCACAAAAAATATTCATTTTAAAATTTTTTTAGTCACTAAAAACATGAAATATAATACAGGTTATATGTATTTCATCTGTATAAAGAATATTACAATAATAGAAAGGAAATCTAATCTATTAAAGTAAAACATGTACATATTCAGGTATACAGTATACACTAACTGATACCCAGTATAAAATAGCAAAGTCCAACACTTGGAAAAAGTTGTTGTATTCTCCCACTAATAACATATACAGTAGGAAAGAGGACATACTATAGGTAAATTAAAAAAATGTGGGTAAGAAACAGTAACGTATTTACGTTTGTGCATGATTGTTGCTGGCATACATGGATGGTGCTGGAGGAGGAGGAGGTGAACTAATTTTTGGAAGGAGAGTCCCCCAATATCAAAAATACTTTTAACTTTCTTAGGAGCCATAATAAGGGCTATATGAAAGGTAAAACAATGAAAACTAAAGCAAGAACTATGAACAGATCATGAACAAACCACACAGCGCAGTCACCAATGCAGAACTGAGAGTAGGCGAGTGGGACACGTGGTGGCTTGGCCAACACGTGTGTTCGTGGGTTGGTTTTTGTTCATGAGTTGGGGTAAAATTTTTTTCAAAATTTTGTTCGTGGGTACAGGCATTCGTGGGTTGGGGCCACCACTGTATATATACACCTAATTCTTGGAATAACGCGAAGATAGGTTCTCTGAAGTGCCGCTTATTGAAATTCCATAAAAAACAATGATAATGGGCATAGCTCGTTCCACAACCGTCCATAGACACACTATACCAAAGATATAAGTAAAACACATTTTATAAGTACATAACAAAGCAGAAAGATCTGTAGTTATTTATATTAACATGCAAATAGTGTACAGTATAAATTATATACAGATTTACTGTACAGTAAACAAATTAATGCACTCTTTTCTGTAGTGAGCAACAGGCATACACTGGGATGTGCATGGTGGCAGTGAGCACAAGGATACAAACGTTTTACCGCCTCCGTATCAGCTGATGCACCCTCGCACGCTATTTCCTTGATGATATTATATCGAAAGTTTATTTGTTGTTTGTTCTAAATGTTTTTTTTCAATTTTCCTCATAATATTCGATGGCATTAAGCGGTAGAAGAGGAGGAGGATGTGGGAGAACGAACCTCTATCGGCTAACGTTTTGCCGTTTCCGTATCAGCTGATGTTTATCACTATACAGGCACAATATCTTACTCATAAAATATTTATTTACTCACTCTATTTGGGGTTTATCTAATTTTCAAGATTATAGTATTAGTAATATTCCTTGGTTCTAAACATTATTCTAACTGCTTTACATATCGACCATGCTGCATGAAATCTAAACGTAAACAAAGTCAGGTGAGAGAAAAAGAAAACTATACTATTTATTACAAAGAAAACGCATATTGGGGAAACTTAAATGAAATGTATATTTTCTTTACACGCTATTTCCCCGACGATGTTATATCGAAAGTTTATTTGCTATTTGTTCTTAATGCTTTTTAAAATTTTCTTCATAATATTCGATGGCATTAAGCAGTAGAAGAGAAGGAGGACGCGGGAGAAGGAACCTCTATCCACAAACGTTTTGCCACTTCCGTATCAGCTCATGCATCCTCGCATGCTATTTCTCTGACGATATTTTATAAAAAATTTGTTTGCTGTTTGTTCTTAAAGCTCTCATTCAATTTTCTTCATAATATTCGATCGCATTAAGTGAATAAATGCAGTATAGATACTGGTACTGGAGAGTTCGATATTTCATCATCACTAGTTGACATACAATCTTATTTTGGTATCTTAGAAATGGAAATAATATGCGGCCAGTACTCAAAAGTGTCTTCTATTTGTAACATGTTGTCCCCACATACCTCTCTCCTCCCAAGGTTGATTTAATCCTTGGATTAGAATATTCATTAATTTGTTGGCTCTTGCTCTCGGACATCTCTATGCAGCTGGAAAGATTGATGAGAGCTAAAGGTAAGTCTTTAGTTTTATAAGTGGTACAAACCTCCTTAGGTATAAAACCAGGCTTGCATGCTTCCTTTTTATATTCTTGATGCTTGTTCACCAACCCCCCTTCCGTGCAGAAAATGGGTTGGCCATTTGCTCTGGGTATACCGTTGATATTTTCCCTTTCACTGAGATTGCTTCCTCATATGAAATCTTTCCATTAGATGAGGAGGTGTTGCTGTACAAGGTGTTATTAGTAGCCGAGATCTTTTCCTTAAGACTGGGCATGCGGCTCTTCTCTCTTCCAGTAAGTATTGCAAGTGTGCATAAGATCCTCTGATTTTTTTTTATCTCTGGTGTGGTATGCCTGGTTTTGCATCTGTTTTCCTGAGTGCCTGTCACCTTCTGCATATGAAAGTCGAATGGCCCTTCAGCTCCGTATTTCCTTATTAGGAAGTCCAACTCGTACAGTATTCTGGTGAATAAACCTTCCCCCATTGCAGAAGGCTTCCCATATCTTGTAATACCTCTAAACAATTTTCATGCAAGTTTTATCTCCCTCATGTAATGAGCCTTCATTCCTTCCAATAAATAACAGAGGTCCACAGCCTGTGCCTTAGCTTTGAAGGAGTTCTCTATGGGAAGATACATTAAGAAAGCTTTTTGTCACTATGCTGTTTGCGTGTTTTATTATAGTCTATCTCTTTCTCCTAGTAGTACAGGCTGTTGCTTTGCAAATGGTGGGATGGGATTTTGGAGGACTGTCTCACTATAAAGTTGCGAGGGTTCAAGGTGCTTTATATGGCCATGATAACAAGACTCACCAGATAGTGACACAGTAACTCTCATTAGGTAAAACATGTAGGTTGCTCTCTGCAATATTTGGCCACATGTGATGTTTGTCACCACTCCAGTCCTTCCAGGAAGCTCGCTCAAAAAAACATCCAACTCCCATTTACAAACAAGTTACAAAATTTAACATGAAATGTTATCAGAAGTAGCTCTTTTATTATGTACCTGTTAGGGTAGATTACTACTAAAACTAATCCATCTGCAAACTACAAACAGTAACCATTTAATGTTTTTCCATATCTATAATTATATTGCATATCTATAAAGAAGATACAGGTGACCCTGCATTTGAGATTTATTCTGGATATTACCAACACTAAAGGACAACTCCCAAAGAAAAAATCTTCAGTGGCTTAAGTTTAGATAAAGCATTATTACATTTGCACATATTATAAAACAATCCCTGATAATGAGTAAGAAAAGTTTCTTTAGTAGCATTCCCTGTTTGTTATAGGAGTCGAGTAAAAGAAATGCCTGGTGGTGAGGGAAAATAAATTCTACTACATATAGGAAACAACTATAAAACTAGGGAAGTGGGGACCTGGCAATCTTTTTCTCCCTAAATCTTATATATCTTGCTGGAAAACAGCTGACATAGAGGCACGATGGATAAAATACGATAAGGTTCTCTTAATGAAATTCCTGCAAGACAGTTGTGGCCAACCCGCAAGACTCTACATTATATAGTGTTAGGTTTGAAGAAGAAAAAGTTCAAGGATCACAGATTAAACAATATTTTCATTGAAAAATTCTTTATCAAATACAAAATAAGTTCTTCACAGCGATAAGTTTCTTATACTATGGCATTGCATAATTTGTAAAGGGTAAACCGAACTAACCTTGCAATTTCATTCTGGTATCGCATGACCTTATTGTTCATATTACTTTTATAATCAGGTGGAGCTTTTTTAGTCTCGATTTCCATTTCTAATAGAGACCCGCTGGCATCATTCAGTACCCGTTCAATATCTGATAATAGTAACTTTCGATCTTCCTGACTTCTGCATCTAGTCAAGCCAAACTACAGGAAACAATGCAAGAGATATTAAGCAAAATGGAATTCCTCCTTGCTAATTCATTTTATAATAAAAATGTTGATATCCTCATATGTTATTAAGTTCTTAACACTAAAGTGAACATAACTACACAATACTACGAGGATTAATAATATTATTATACAGTGCTCTGGTATTACATGTCATGCTTTTTTGTGCAATTATTAACATTAAAGGAAATGGCATATATTACATGATAACACAAGAAAACTGCTTACATCTAGTTTATCAGTCACTTGATCCAAGAGTGCCTCCACTTCCTCATCCAAAAGCTCAAATTTATGTGAAGACATGGTTATTTATAAAGGACAGTCTCTGGGATATGGCAGTTTTTTATATTCACGTTCATAAAATATAACTTACTGCTCATTACACATGCTGCAAATAAAAATAAGAATATTTCAACTTGGCAAATGGCAAATCTTCGCACTTAGGCTTCAAAAGTTAAAACTTAAAACTGCCTAAAGAATGCTCTCCACAATATCAGTCTAAAAAACTGTAAAGTATTGTACATTCTAGTTACAACAGCTGACACAGTGTAATGGGATGATGATATGATTGCACAATTATTTATAGCAGCAACTGCATATCCAATGTTTTATACTGCTACATAATTTTGGCACTACATACTAAACCTAATTTTATTCATACATACCGATTACCTACAAAACAGGACATTAAGAATAAAAAAAAAAACTATAAACACAAATAAGTTCTGATATATTATTCCCATGATCACTGAAAAAACAGGAAATTTAAAGTATTTTGACCTCTATAATAAATGGTAGACTAGAAAAAACTCTCCATATCAGAATTTAAGATAAACTGCTATTATAAATACACGGGAAAAAACAGTAAAACTTACAAATATCGGGTTGGTTCTGTGTGCTTCAAAACTAACCACTGAAATATGAATTTTAAATACAAAGGGAAAAATAAATGATACAGAACATCAATGCAACATTCACGACACTAAATCTTGCCTGACACCCAAAAAGGAAAACTATATTTCATTTTCTGGAGATGTAAGTTATTACCAAGAATATAAAGCGGGAATATAGGCATTGGTTCTTGGGCATTTAAGATGACATAACTTTAAGCACTCACAGTAGAAAAATACTGAGTGCAGACCTTATAAGGAACTAAAAAGATCTGCACTTTGAAAGGAAACAATATATTGCACTATTTTAAAGATGACGAATAATTAACTTAATATATTATCTATAAATATTTATTTGGAAAAGCAGTGTAATCACAATACAGAGCTTCCAAGCATATCCAAGAAGGCTAGTCATTCAAAAGTACATTGGCATAAAAAATATAGGAAAATACACCGGCCACAATGTAGTACATAAACTATGCAAGAAACCTTCCTGACTTATGCAGCAGATGAAATTGGTATCAATAATTTTGACAGACCTGCAAGCCTTCCAAGGTAGCAATACAAATGTAGTAACACTTCTGACTGGTTCTACAGATTTGAAGAGATCAGAAAAGCTAAACTGGCTAATTCAAAATTGTTCATAATAATGCTTGTAAAACACAATAAGTATGGAATATGGCTTTGGGGAAAAAAGCAAATCACAAGGACTGTATGTGACAGAATATGAGACTGAGATAGACTTAATATTTACTTAACCCTGCCAGCTATACAGACCCTCTGTGGTGCAGTTGCAGCACATGGGTCTGATAATGTACTGGTTGCAGGTTTGATGATGGCCCAGAGTTGGATTAACATTCACTGTCTCGTGTCAGTGCTGGTTAAATTGGGCAATTAATTGGGGGGGGGGGGTCGGTGGTTTCATTTAGGTCTACATAATTAATCATACATTGCCAGGAGATCACTGGGTCTACCTAATTTTTTTTTTTTTTTTTTATGATTGTGACACTAGGACAGGCAAAAAGTAATAAAATAAAACAGCCTTCATCGGGCCTGGGCACGAAAAATACACAAAGTAAAGAGAAACAGAGATGGAGAGTGTAATGACTTGTCAGATGTGAAGGGATGATAAAAGATGTGTAATGAATATCCAAGAATATTCAGTGTAGCTGTAGGCATAGAAAAAGAACCGTATCTGAAGGAAGACTTAACATCGAACTGTCTTGGACAGACCTATTTAAGTCGGAGGAGGCTAATGCCCAGGTTAATGTAAGGTACATAGTCGAGCTCTAATGCTATCACTGTCCTTTGCCTTTCATAATATACTATTTAATCTTTAATGAGGAGTAACCTTCAAATGAAAAATAGCAAGAACTTAATGCTTCCGAGGACACGAAACTATATCTATAGTATCGTAACAAGAATGATTAACAGTGAATAATTGGAGCATATACACAGTCTAAGAGCTAAAGCAACATTACAAAAGAATCCTTTAGACTAAGCTCTTCAGGAAAAGATATATCCTGTTAATTCTTAAGCATATACACTTATTTCTCATTTTCAAAAATAGGTGCTTTTAATTATTTCTTTAATGTATATCACATCCAAAAAGTACTCTTGCAATGGAAAGAGAACAAACTAGAATATGATTATTTTACAAATAATAAAATATGATTCCTATGATTATGTCTAACTCCATATTCAATAAACATAAAAGGGCATCAAAACGTGGAAGGAGAACCTAAGGATATACGGTATTTAGAGAAAGATTAGTACAGAAAGAAAGCAAGTAATTAGACTAATGAAGGTCACATACTGACATAATGAAAGGAGTACTTGCATATTTTTCTTTTATATAAGATAGCTATGATATAATTTTACAATTAAGAGCCTTATAAGTGGTTCAGTATCAAGTGGACATCCTCTCATGCAGTACTACAGCATATGAATAACATATGTCTGAATTTCTCGCAGAGAATACAGAATTCTCTCCATCAAAACCCTAAATCTTGTGTTACACAATTTGTATTCAATTCAATATTGGTATACTGAGCACAGAGACCTTACCATAATGTTATTGCATTCAAGTGGTTGCTTTGATTCCTAATTTTGCACTACGAAGGGTAATCTATTTCATAACGAAGAAAAATACCATAAACCTATCAACAAATGATATACAAACAACTTGCAATTATTGTAGATACAGGCACTAAACTACTACATAAAACATAAAGTACTGTATACAGTATTAATGAATGTTAATATGTTCTTAAGTTGATATTTTGTATGTACAGTACTGTATACAGTCACCTCGCTTTTTACGCGTATTTATACTACGCGAACTTGGAATAGCACGTCTTGAAAATAATAGTAAAAAAGTACGAAATACGCGAGCTTCACGTGCGAGAAAAAGCAAAAAAAAAATTGGTTCAGTTTAGTAACTAAGCAACTACCTCTGAGGCAGTTTCCCACCATGCTGCCATGTGCTTCAGTCTCTCTTCACCCAGTATTAATCCCAACAACAACCAGGGGTTTGCTATCCCCCTTCCTCCTCTTCTCCTCCCTCTCCTACCGCATAAGTCACCTCCTCACCACCACCTCCTCCTTCTCCTACTGCTTATGTCATCTTTGGTTACATTTGCAGATAGGCGTTTGTTCTCAGGGTGTGTTAATTTTTTTTTTATGTACAGTATTTACTTGTAAATCTGTATACCATTTAAACTGTACACTATTTGTATATTAACATGAATAACTACAGGTCCTTCTGTTTGTTATGTACAGTACTTATAAAATATGTTTTACTTATCTTATATCTTTGGTATAGTGTGTTTACGTACAGTTGTGGAACGTATCTATGCCTATTATCATTATTCCTTATGGAAATTGACTTTTTACATTACACGTAATTTATATTATCCGTGCCTTTTGAGAAGCTATCCTCGCTTTGTTCCAAGAGGTGAGTGTATATATGTTGGTTAAGCACAATACAGGACTGCAATTACACAAGGTTTCAGGACCGTTTGTTTTGGATATCCCTGTTGAAGAGTGATAAAGAGATTCTTCTCCCAAAGAGGCAAGAGCTCTTCTCCAGAAAAGCCTTCAACATTTTGCCTTGGAATACGAGCTGAAGACTCTTCCAGAAAAGTGTATTCAGCAAAGACTCTTTTCTACTTAGTGTGCCACACTAATGCTTCACCAACATCTGAAATATCAAGAGATTTCTTCACTACCATTTAATTTTGATCAAACCTTGGAAAAGAACCAAGGCATACCAATCACCGAGCAATCTTTGCTTAAGACATGTTACTGAAAAATTTTTTGGACCTCTCTGTAAGTGGAACTGCCTGGTCTTCGTCTTTGGGAGAAGAATCTCTCTAACACTCTCTTCAACAGGGATATATGAAACAATGGGTCCTGGAACCTTGTGTAATATTTACAGTTCTCTCTGATACTTCTTAGCTATTAAATAAAACATAATGTATGCAGTGTTCATGAATTGTTATAAAGTAATAAACATTTAGTACAGTACAGTTCTGTTCCGGTTTTACGTCACGGACTCCCTTATCTACCAAGGGCTAGGACGGTTGCCTTCTTGCGAAGGACTTGTTTTGGCAGATGTAATCCTTACGCCGAGTGCATGCCCTTGCTAACCTCAGACCGTGACGGGGCGCGAACCCTCGACCTGACGCCTCAGAGTCGGAGACGCTACCGATTGAGCCACAGCAATAGTACAGTACAGTAATGCATACATAATACATGAGTAGATAATGGGTAGGTTTTTGTTCGTATCTGAGAATGTTTGAAACTCGGTTGTTCGTAAGTAGGGGAGCTTTTGTATTTTACTCTGCAATCAGAGCCAAAAAATTATATTCATCTTGATAACTTTTCTCTATTCCTTGCAATAACAACTTATTAAGCCAGCTAGGGGCGGGGAATGAAAGTTTCATTGAAGTAAAACAACCAATGTAATTAATTAACAATAGAAGCCTTTGTTAAGGAACACATCAAATTTACAATCAATTAGGTCCAACATTGTTAACAATACCTACCAAACAAGAAATAAATAAGATAGAGTATGACAGCCTTAATACATGAAAGAAACTACTCACATGAATTAATTAATACAATACTGAAGTACTGTATTACAAAATGGGCGGTCAAACAAGGCTAATATTATTGACCCCCCTCTTTTTTTTTTTTTATTACAGCTTGAGTTATATATTTTACAAAATGCAACAATAACACAAATTTGGGTAAATGTTTACTGTTATGCCAGTCTCCCTTTCGAGGTGAAATTAGAATTCCTTCGGTTTTCGATGTGTTCTGGAGGAATCTGACCTTCAAAGCAGTCGGCATTTATTCCTGACCTAACCTAGTCGAGTAATTCACAAGACTATGGAGGTCAGAGTCATTCAAAAGGCATACAAAATCTTACAATATCAAGACATAATTAAAGAGAATAAACAGTCGAGGATACGGCGGTGCAATAGTAATAATAATAATAATGATACACAAGAATGTCACATTTAATTAAACATTTTGAATTTATACCGACAAATCCTGATTGGTATGTTGAAAAGAACACTGCAACATTGATATGGTCTCAATTTATTAAGTAATGATACCATTTTACCTTCTCTAAAATATTCGTACACTCTTATAACCATAAAATACAAACTCTAGGAATAGTAACTTTACGTTTCCTGTATAATGGCTTTTGGAGAGATTAATTAAAAAATTCTATACGCCTTTGCAAGTTTGCATTCTTCGTGAACTATAAATCCTGAACGCTTTCGAACTCACATCCTGTTATTTACAAAATATAGTTATACATTTAAAAATTAATATTTCAATATAGCAAGTCGGATTACACATAGTAGTTCATTACTGCGAGGTTGAGATGACAAAAAAAAATTTTATTAAAAAAAAATCAGGCTGAGTATTGAATTACAGAGAATTAGCAATAGCCAGATCCAGAGTTCAGAGTTAGTTCATGGTGTCGTCGTGATAAGTCAGCTGACTGTCTGACACTTGTCTGTCAGCTGACTTGCTAACTGACAGTTCGGTGCTTTTGGTTTTCTAAGACGTATATCACTTACAGATAAAATAACAAAAATAAAAATGACTTTATTTCCGAAAAATATGCAGTAGGGATTCATAAAATATATATACATATAACACAAGAAACATCATGAATAAATATTAAAACACCTTAGGGTAATTTTTACAGTATTAGAGCATACAGGTTAATACATTATTTCCAGCCAATGTGAAAATGTTCTCCCAGTTTTGATTTTCTGTGCTGTTTCTGGTTCATAAATGTCCTCTGGCAGACTGCTCCATAATCTAGGACCATTAACAGACAGGGCTTTGCTACTTTTCATGCTTTTCCTTGGAATCAGGAGATTTTGCGATAGTCGAGTACTTCTTTTCACTAAACTGCTAACAGTACTGATTTGATTTGGTCCTCTTACTTAAAGCCATTTTAGCTCCCTTATAAATGGTGTTGCCCAGGGCCGCATCAAGATAATTTACGACCCTGGGAACCTAGAATCATGAGGCGCCTCCTTACCCTATCCCATCCGGCTCATCTCCCTACTTTATTAAGGAAAAAATCAAATAATGGTAATTATTCCTATTTGTTGTGAATTCATCTAACAAGATCATAAACTATAAGGTACTATAAAATCTTCTCTGCAAGATCCAATTTGCATACATTACAGTATATATCAGTGGCGATTAATTCAATATGAGGCCCCTTGGCCACAGTGCAAAATGGAGATCTTCCATCAAAATGAGTAAGGAAGTGAAAAGAGTGAGGAAAGGTGAATGTGGTAGGGAGGAGAGAGTGAAAGGAGCAGATGGGAAATTGCTAGTGGATGAAATAAGGGTGACAGAGAGATGGGCTGAATATTTCAAGAACCTGCTGAATGAGGAAGATGATAGAGAGGCAGAGATTGTGGCTGTGGAAAACGATTGGGGAATGCCAATGTTAGGCGATGAGAATGATAGAGAAATAACAAAAGAGGAGGTCTATTTAGCATTGAGAGCAACGTAGGCAGGTAAAGCACCAGGGATAGATGGGTGTCATGCTGAATGCTTGTCAAAAGGTGGGGAGGCATTAGTAGAATGGATGGTTAGGTTGTTGAATGTATGTTTCAGGAAAGGGAGGGTCCCAGTTGATTGGAGGAGTGCATGTGTAGTTCCACTTTACAAAGGGAAGGGAGATAAGTATGAGTGTAGTAGTTTTAGGGGAATTAGTTTGTTGAGGGTAGTTGGTAAGGTATATGGAAGAGTGTTAATCGAGAGAATTAGAAAAGGTACTGAGAGATTGATTGGGGAAGAACAGTGTGGGTTCAGGAAAGGAAGAGGATACATGGCTCAGGTGTTTCCGGTAAGACAGGTGTGTGAGAAGTTCTTGAAGAAAGGATCATGTTCCATATTCAGCTCCTGAAACTCTTTTCTAAACTGTTCGATGTTTTCCTTAATCTGAACATTCCAAGCTGCAATCTCGTCTCTCTCAGAAGAGAGCAGTGAACTAACATTTAATTCATTTAGGTTGTCATTCAGCTGTTTGTTGTTATCTTATTGTTTAGAAATTCTGGTTTCTAGTTCACTCTATTCCCCCTCCAGCTTCTTTATTTGTTTTTCTCTGTGTGATTACCTAATTGTGATTACCTAATTGTGTTTACGGGAAAGAGCCCAAAGCTCGTATCTTCCCGTCTCCTCATCGGTTCCATTTTGTACTTAGTGATACTTATCATACCTGTCCTTAAAACTATGGATTGAGATAGCATTAACTACCTCCTCGCTTAGCGAATTCCAATTATCAACTACTCTTACACTGAAAAAATATTTCCTTACATCCTGCAAACAAGTTTTCTTACGAAGCTTCAAACTATGACCTCTAGTTCTAGAGCCAGCCATATCAAAATATCGATCCCTATCCACTCTATCATAACCATGAAGGAATTTAAAGACTGTCGCCATATCCCCCTCAATCTTCTAGCTTCGAGTGATGGTAAGTCTAATTCCCTCAGCCTCTCATCATAACTGAGATTGCGTATTTCTGGCACCAGTTTCGTGGCATGTCTTTGAATTTTTTCAAGCTTAGCTATGTGCTTTTTCAAGTGCGAATTCCAAAAAAAAGGGGCTGCATATTCAAGTTCTGGCCTCACATAGGCTACATAAATATTTCTGAACATTTCCTTGTCCATGTGCCTGAAGGCTACCCTTACATTTGATAAGAAGGCATATGCTGCCCTTACTATGACATTTATATGTATTTCTGGAGACAAATCTGCCAGTATGTTTACTCCTAGATCTCTCTCATTTTCTTTCTCTTGAAGTTGTACTCCAGCAACCGAGTAGTCAAGCTTGGGCCTTCTTGCACTTCTACCCATTCTCATTACCTTACATTTTGAAGTATTGAATTTCATTAGCCACTTTTCTGACCACTCATGGAGACTATTTAGATCTTCCTGAAGTTCTCTACCATTGTTCTCGTTTCCTATTTTCTTCACAATCTTTGCATCATCTGCAAACATATTCATGAATTAATTTACAGACTCTGGTAAGGTCATTTACATATACAAGGAACAAATGTAGCCTTCTGGCTAGTACAGTGGTAACACACTGGCCTCGCATTCGCGAGATAGACAGATCGGTTCCCGCTCAGGACCGAGAGTTTAAGCTGTTTACTGGGAAGGTTACTTGCTGTGGATGGGCACCAAAGTGGGGGGAAGGGTTTGGGGCTTGCCTCGGCTGACGTTCTGAGGAGCATCTCAGATGGATATCGGAACTGAAACACCGGCAGAACAGGACGTTCAAACTGAACCCTGTGGAACTCCACTACTAACTCTTCTCCATTCTGAATTATGAAGGACATAACACTCCTTTTGAATTTTCCTAAGCATTTTAAACAATTTTAATCCTGTTAAGAATCTCTAGAGTCTAAAGCAAACTGCGTTAACTAAGGAAACGGACTGATATGATAGCGTTACAGACACTGAAGTCTAAGTGCTGTCTTAATATGATTATTTCCAGAGAAAAAAAAATATGCTAGTTTGCAGATGAACTTGTAAAGAGACGAAAATTATAATGGTTTTGACTACAACTGCGACAAGGCTATCAAACTAAAATCTAATTGTTGTGGTATCATAAGTACTCGTTCTGAATAAAGTTTAAACGCTTCTATGGACCTTTAGTATTTAAAGAGATCTACGTACACTAGTAGTTTTTCTGATTTTATTAGTTAATGATAAACATATTGCCAAACAGGAAGAATTAAGTACCAAATTTATTGAAATAACTAAAAGTATTCTTATAAATGTAAGAGTAATAGAAAGCAAGTACAGTGCAAATTATCACCTATATGCGAAACAAGCTATATCCAAACTCTTCTCTGAGAGAGAGAGAGAGAGAGAGAGAGAGAGAGAGAGAGAGTCTAGTGTTTAACTTATTATAGACCCCTATTTTTATTGTTGAACACATTCATAGCATTTTTATGCATTTTTACATGTTATTAAGCTGATTTCGGAGTGGAGGACTCTGATTGGCATATATGACGAAATATGGGGGATTTAAATAAGACTACATTTTAATTCGTAAAATATTTACTTTATACAGTATCAGCAATTTCTCTCTCTCTCTCTCTCTCTCTCTCTCTCTCTCTCTCTCTCTCTCTCTCTCTCTCTCTCTCTCTCTCTCTCTCTCTCTCTCTCTCTCTCTCTCTTCTCTCTCTCTCTCTCTCTCTTCTCTCTCTATCTCTCTCTCTCTCTCTCTCTCTCTCTCTCTCTCTCTCTCTCTCTCTTTTTCTTCTCTCTATCTCTATATATATATATATATATATATATATATATATATATATATATATATATATATATATATATATATATATCTGACTCACGTACCAAAGTTTGATATGCATGCAAGCATATGAAATTCTGCGCTAATGTGCATTATCGGCCAATCAAAACAAACTACTCTTATCCAAGCAGAAGAAAACCCGAGTTCCGTATATCTGATTCATGAAGCGAAAGGATAGTAATTGCAAGCTAGTGATATATTGGCAGGGAAGAAAATGGCTTCCCCAAACATCGCGTTTGCCAATGACGGGGCAAAACAACAATATTTTTTGGACAAATATTTTGGCAGCAGTGACACAGCGACAGAGTGTTTACAAGACGACTCTTTGTCTATGCATATAGAGGGTGGCCAAAAAAGTGTCTTCTCCTCTATGTTGCTCCACTGTACAATAGTTGTTCTAACCTTAATAGCTCTTGCTGCCGTCGAGGTTATCAGGAGATATGTAAAAGTGTCTTTTTTAAATAGTTATAATGGTCGATCAAAGTCATTTGTGCCAGATATAGTCCTTTTTTTTTCTTTAACATACATAGGGGAAGAGTACGTGTAAAGAACTTCTGTGAAATAATAAGTTGCTCATAATTACAATAAATGGTTAATAATGAATTTTCTCGTTCGAATAGTTTTAAATTTTATTTATTTAGTTCTGTTTTTAACACCTTTCATGTCGTTGAACTTGTCGTCTGGGAATCTGACAAATACAGCATCTGTTTGCATTGCAAAAGAAGTTACTTGAACAGTAGTTATATGTAATATTTATTGACCGCCTACCATGAAACATTTAAGGTTTGTTTTTCTGAGCTACGAATTCAGCCACGTTTATTTCTTTTAATAGTGCAACATCTTTTATTATCCCTTCATATCTGACAAGTCATTACACTCTCCATCTCTGTTTCTCTTTACTTTATATATTCTTTGTGCCCAGGCCCGATGAGGGTTGTTTTATTTTACATTTTTTTCAGCCCGTCCTGGTGTCACAATCATAAAAAAAAAATGTAGGTTTTTCCAAACTTATGTATAAGGAGCCACTATTACTGTATTATAAGGATACGACCAATAATGCTCTATTAAAACATGTAAAGGTCTTTAATTTAAACAGAGTTCAATTGAAGTTGACAGCTTGACGAACAACATATATTGATACTAATGTCGACTTGGGTTGAGTCAAAGCAAAATATATTGCTTCTTTGCGAGAAGAAAATACATCGAGTAAAATATTCTCAGACAAACAAATTCATCTTCTGACCATAGCAATTTCCATCACGTGAATACGGTTCGGGATTTGTACTTACCGAAACTGTCTTTGCTTTTAGCTTTCAATATATTTCTCCACATTCTCTCTCTCTCTCTCTCTCTCTCTCTCTCTCTCTCTCTCTCTCTCTCTCTCTCTCTCTCTCTCTCTCTCTCTCTCTCTCTCTCTCTCTCTTAATGAATACTGCACTGACCTATTAAAACATTACTTAAGGAATTATCTTCTTCCTTGATGCAATTTCTCTTTCCACGTTTTGTGATAGAATACCTGGAAAGGTATACAATAATGCGATGTCGGTTAGTATTCTCATTATCGATGCCTAGCCTAGAGAGCAGGTTTGTACTCTTCAGCATGTTTGAATTAATATATATATATATATATATATATATATATATATATATATATATATATATATATATATATATATATATATATATATATATATATATATATATATATATATATATATATATATATATATATATATATATATATATATATATATATATATATATATATATATATGGGTGTGTGTGTGTAAAATTACCCAATTGTAATTACCTAATATTGCTTACGGGAAAGAACCCTATGCTCGTAGCTCCCCGTCCCCTAGTCAGTTACAGTTTTGTACTTAATGATGCTTATCATATTTGCCCGTAAAATTATGAGTTGAATTAGCATTAACTACTCTTTCACTAAAAAAGTACTTCTTTACATCCCGCAAAGAAGTTTTCTTACGAAACTTCAAACTATGACCTCTAGTTCTAGAACCAGCCATATCAAAATATCGATCCCTATTTACTCTGTAAAAACCATGAAGGCATTTGAAAACCGTCACCATATCCCCCCTCATTCATCTACATTCGAGTGATGATAAGTCTAAGTCCCTCAACCTCTCCTCATAACTGACATTGCTTATATCTGGCACCATTTTCGTGGAATGTCTTTGACCTTTTTCAAGTTTATTTATATTCGTTTTCATGTGTTGATTCCTAAAGGGCGCTCTGATAATTTCTTTGTCCATGTGTCTGATGGATGCCCTTACATTTACTAAGAGAGCATATGCTGCCCTTACTAAGCCATTTATATACATTTCCGGAAACAAAGCTGCCAATATGTTTACTGCTAGATTTCTCTCATTCTCTGTCTCTTGAAGTTCTGAACTTACTTTTGAGTATCCAAGACTGGGCCTTCTCACTCTTGTACTCACTCTCATCACTTTACATTTTGAAGTACTAAATATCAATAGCAACTTATCTGCCAACTCATGCAGATTTCTTAAATCTTCCTGAAGTTCTGTATCATTGTTCTCTTCTCTTACTTTCTTCACAATCTTTGCATCATCTACAAACACAATCAAGAATGAATTTGCAGACTCTGGGAGGTTATTTGCATATACAAGAAACAAAAGTGGCCCTAAAACGGAACCCCGTGGAACCCCATTACTAATCCTTCTTCATTCAGACACTTAGTGTCGTACTCTGCTCCTTCTTTCTAACTAAATTTTGATTCCTTCCAAGACATTTGCACCTATTCTCGCCATTACTTGCGGCTTTTTAATAGGTCTCCCGTGTGGGACCGTATCATATGCCTTCTAAACATCTAGGTATATGCAATCTACTCAGCCCTCTTTTTCCAGTAAGATCCGGCTTACCTCATCATAAGATTCTATCAAGTTTGTTACTGTTGATATGCATTCTCTGAAGCTATGCTGTCTCACTGACAAAAAGTTGAAGGAATCCAAGTGAAGAGAAATGTGCTTTCTTAGTAGTTTCTTTATAACTTTACAAACTATGCTGGTCAAGGAAACAGACCTATTGGTTAGAGCTGCATCCAACCTTCCCATTTTGAACATAGGTATCATATTCGCTTGTTTTCAGCATCTTGGAATCTCCCCAGATTCCAGCAACATTTTAAATATGATGCATTACACCACAAATACTGTTTCGCGCATTTATTAAATAACTAAGGAGGTATATCATCAGGCCCTGTAGCTTTATTGGCATCTAATTCCATCAATGCTTGTAGGCATCTTTGGCTGAAAACCTAATTGTATTTACGGGAAAAGCCCCATGCTCGTAATTCCCCAACTCCTGGTCGGTTACATTTTTTTTACTTAGTGATTCTTATCATACTTGTCCTTAAAAACATGGCTTGAGTTAGCATTAACTCCCTCCTCGCTTAGCAAATTCCAGTCATCAACTACTCTTACACTAAAAAAAAGTACTTCCTTACATCCTTGTAAAGAAGTTTTCTTACGCAGCTTCAAACTATGACCTCTAGTTCTAGTGCCAACCATATCAAAATATCGATCTCTATCCACTCTCTCATAACCATGAAGATTTTAAAAACCGTCATCATATCTCCCCTTATTCTTCTAGATTCGAGTGATGGCAAGTCTAATTCCCCCAGCCTCTCCCCTCCTCATAATTGAGACTGTGTATTTCTGGCACCAGTTTCGTGGGATGTCTTTGAACTTTTTCCAGCTTAACTACGTGCTTTTTCAAGTGTGGATTCTAAAAGGGGGCTGCATATTCAATCTTTGGCCTCACATAAGTTATATAAATATTTCTGAACATTTCCTTGTCTATATGTCGTCTTTACTATGCCATTTATATGCATTTCTGGAGACAAGTCTGTCAGTATCTTTACTCCTAAATATCTCTCATTCTGTCTCTTGAAGTTTTGCTCTTGCTATAGATTATTCAAGCTTGGGCCTTCTTGCAAATGTATCCACTCTCATTACCTTACATTTAAAAGTATTGAATTTCATTAGCCACTTTTCTGACCACTTATGTAGACTGTTGAGGTCTTCCTGAAGTTCTCTACCATTGTACTTGTCTCTTACTTTCTTCAAAATCTTTGCATCATCTGCAAACACATTCTTGAATGAATTTACAGACACTGGTAGGTCATTTACATATACAAAGAACAAAAGTGGCCCTAAAACTGAATCCTGTGGAACTCCGTTACTAACTCTTCTCCATTCAGAAACTGAGTGTCTTACTCTAACCCTCTGCTCCCTTCCTTCTAAGGAAATTCTTATCCATTCCAAGATATTTCCACCTATTCTAGCCATTGTTTGCAGCTTCTTAATAAGTCTCCCATGTGGGACCGTGTCAGATGCTTTCTGGAAGTCTAGGAATATGCAATCTGCCCAGCCCACTCTTTCCTATAATATTCGGCTTACCTCATCATAATATTCTAATAAGTTTGTTACTGTTGATCTACCTTCTCTGAAGCCATGTTGTCTCACTGACAAAAAGTTGAAGGGTTCCAAATGAAGAGAGATGCGTTTTCTTTGTAGTTTCTCCATAACTTGGCAAAGTATGCTAGTCAAGGAAACTGGTCTACAGTTTAGAACTGTAACCCTCCTTCCCTTTTTGAAGATAGGTTCCACGTTTGCTTGTTTCTAGCAACTTTTCAGATATGATACTTAGTGCCACTGATACTGATTTAGCGCATTTCTTAAGTACATAAGGAAATATATCATCAGGACCTGTAGCTTTGTTGGTACCTAACTCCAATCAGCGCTTTGCATATCTATGCGGCTGAGAAGATGATATTCTTTAATACCAGCCCATGAGCTCCTAGCTTTGCAATTTGAGGGGGTGGGGTATTTTCTGCCATAAATAGTGACTGAAACACCTTGTTCAATTCTTCGCAGATATCTTCATTCATCCGTTCTCTTTAGCTTTAAAGCTTGTTCTTCTACCTTCAGTTTGGTGGTTTATGCTCAAATTTTTCAATATCCAACATATTCTCTGTGAATACTAGATCAAGCAGTGATGGCTCATCTCCACCCCTGGCCCTTGTTGGCTCCAGTACATGTTGGTGTAGGAACCTTTGTACGCAATCTAGAAATCCAAATGAGTACTCACCACTGTGTGGTTCAAGATTTGTCCAATCTATCTCTCTATGTTTAAAATCTCTCATAATAAAAATCCTACATTTTCTCTCCCTTGCCATGTTAACAACAGAATTTATGACTTCATTAGTACCTATATGACTTTCCCCATAAACTTCTAGCCTATGTTGGTTCCTTAGTGGGTTATATACAACAGTTATTATAATGCTCTCTGACACAGTATTGATGCGAGCAACAAGAAATTTCTTGAACTCACTTTCTATAGCAAAGTATATTTCAGCCTGAAACCTTTCACTTCTGAACAGTGCTATCCCTCCACCGGTCCTCTCAGATCTATCAACTCTTAATATTCTGAAGCCCTTAGGAAACACTGTAACACTGTTTATGTCCTTACTTAACTTAGTTTCTGTAACCACTACTATATCTGCCTTACTGTTGAGAATCCTATCCTTTAATTCTACTGCCTTACCAGCTACCCAATAAGCATTTCTGTACAGCAATCGTAATGAGACCCCAAAAGGATTTCTCGCACCTGCTAGCTTAGTGAAATGTGATGGACGGGTGTGATCTAGTTGCAGCTGTCGGGCCTCATTGTAGAATATCCTCGCCCGCGTACCTTGTAATTGACCCAAGATGGGTGTAATGGTGGAGAAATGTGGCAACCCTTTATCCCTAAGGAGCTAAGAGGAGTGGTTGAAGTATGTGTGAATTGTAGGGAATGCACAAGGGGAAATGAGGCCATGTGTATATGGGTATGTATGTGTAATGTTTTGTTGGTGCCCTGGCGCAATGAGGGAAACTTTCCTTGCCCACCCCAGTGTTACAATAAAAAAAAAGAAAAAAAATTCCCCTCTGCCTTTTTTGTAATGATTTTCTTGCAAGTGAATCTGCTTTAATATTCTTTTTTTCATGAATTTCCTGCATGTGACTGTTTTTAATTACTTTATTTTTTTTCCGTCTATCAATGCTCTAGCTGTCCTTTAACATGGTGAAGCCATTGTTTAAGACGTTACACGTGATGTTTCCATGAGTTAATTAAACCGTCCAATCGTTCGCTTGTGTCATTTTCTGTCGTATGAAAGGAAAAGCAATTTCGACGATGTAAAGGCAATGTCCTTGAGCAATGGCGAGTGAAATCAGATGAGCTATTTCAAGATTTTAAGACATAATTATTGGGGAATTCTCAAAGCTTTGACATTTTGTGTTCACTTGTCTTGGTATGTTTACCAAATAGAAACACCATGTATGTATACATGTATGTAAGAATGTATATATGTATGTTAGCAACCAGCTTATATATATATATATATATATATATATATATATATATATATATATATATATATATATATATATATATATATATATATTTATATATATATATATATATATATATATATATATATATATTTATATATGTATACATATATGTGTATATATATATATATATATATATATATATATATATATATATATATATATATATATATATATATATATATATATATATATATATAAATAGACACACATATTTATATATACACAAACATACACACACACACACACACACACACACACACACACACACACACACACACACACACACACACACACACACACACACACACTATATATATATATATATATATATATATATATATATATATATATATATATATATATATATATATATCTGATATAAGAGCCACAAAATACAATACATATACCTTTTTAATATTACATACATATCTTTTTACTAACACTTTTAATAGATGATACGATATACACTTACAACATATTACATCTTAGACTCATTAAGCACCCATATCTTTGATCCAACTTCCTATAAATCCGGCCTCAATTTTCTATAATCCCTCTGCCTGCAATCATCCCTCTCCTTAGGCATTAAAGAACAAAGCCCCACTCAACTCTAGCATTAAAATTAGGATTTTAGTCCTTGAATATTTTTGCTACCCAGAGAGAATTTGCAGCCAGAGTAGATATGAATGTTCTGAGATGGTGTGGCCATATGGAAAGGATGGATGATGAAAGACTGCTGAAAAAGGTGATGAATGCGAGAGTTGATGGGAGAAATGCTAGAGGGAGGCCTAGGTTTGGGTGGATGGATGGAGTAATAAGAGCCCTGAATGATAGGAGGATGGATGTGAGGGAAGCAAGTGAGCGTACTAGGAATAGGAATGAGTGGCGAGCGATTGTGATGCAGCTCTGATGGGCATCTGCTGTTACCACGGGGCTGCATCTTACAGAGGTAGCCCTGTGGTAGGGGCAGTAGGGGAGTTGGCATTTATGAAGCGACACAGGTTGTGGAAGAGCCGGGAGGATGGGCTGTGGCACTCCAGCAGTGCCATCTGAACGGTCGCTAGCTCCTTCGTCATTGCCCATAGAGCAAAGTAATCCCCTTATTGTTTCTTTTTTGATGTCGGCTACCTCCCAATTATGGGAGACAGCCAAGGTAGATAGATAGATAGATAGATATCCTTTAAAAGCGCTTTTATCGAGATGGGTCTCGGTTCATACCCGGTATATGCTAATCAATTTTGATTTCTATTATTTTTCCTTTTATGTTAATATGCTGAATATAGCAGGTTAATTGACATGTTTCCAAAAGTCTCACACTGAATCCAAAAGAGCCGCATGTTTGCTCGGGAGCATTGGAATAGCCACCCTTGATATCTATCTATCTATCTATCTATCTATCTATCTATCTATCTATCTATCTATCTATCTATATATATATATATATATATATATATATATATATATATATATATATATATATATATATATATATATATATATATATATATATATAATGCTTTAGCATCAGATTGGAATATATATTATACTCAAGGCTCGAGACAGTATGTTCCAATTATGTCCTATGCTGAGTGTATAGAAAGTTTTTCTCCCACTGAGATACAAGTCTTCTCGCAAAAAATAATCAACTAAAACGTGTATTTTGCTCCATACACAAGCTTTCGCTTTTCGTCATGTTATGAGACATACTTTGCCTAAGACAAATTACTTAAAAAAAAAAAAATTATATATATATATATATATATATATATATATATATATATATATATATATATATATATATATATATATATATATATATATATATATATATATATATCTTTCCTTATACTCGAGTGAATATGTAGTGAGAAAATGATAATGATATTATCTCTCAAATAATCATATAAACTAAAGTTATACTCTATTATTCAATATATGGGTATATACCTGATTGTATTTACCTTACTGCGCTCAAGGGAATGTCCTATTGGCTTGTAACTCCCCGTCTCCTGCTTGATTTCTATTTCTGTTCACTAACACTTATCATATCGTTCCTTAATTCATGAAATCCATCTAGCTTTTTCAACTGTTTCTCTTACAGACTTCCAAGTATCAACTGTTTTTACACTATATATTGATAACATGCAATGAAGATTTCTTATGAAACTTCAGACAATGATCTCTAGTACTAGAGCTAGAGTCTATTATACCAAAGAAACCCTCCATATTAACTCTGTCAAGACCATGGAGGCATTCAAAAGCTAATGCTATATTCCCTCTTCTCCACTTTCTTCAAATAGTGGTAAGCTTAACTCCTTCAGCCTTTCGTTATAACAGAGAGTTTATCTCCAGCCTTGCAACATGTCTCTGAGCTTTTCCCAATTTACTTATAAGTTTTGCAGGTGAGAATTACAAGAGGGCGCTGCATATTTAAACTTACGCCTCTCACAAGTCTAGTATAAGCCATTTTATACTCGTGCTAGAACCACACCCTAAAACAATACGAAGCTAATAAAATAATAATATCCCTAAGCATACTAGAGAAATACATAAATAATATTGCATTTGTAAAGATTTTGATTCATCATGATCCACACATATTTAAAGATACATAATACCCTAGTCTGCTGTTAAATACACAAACACACACTCACAAGGGAATTTCCTACACCAACATGTAATGGAACCAACAAGGGCCAGGGGTAGGGATGAGCCATCACTACTTGATCTAGTATTCACAGATAATGTTTTGGATATTGAAAAAATTGAGTATGAACCACCAATTGGAAAGAGTGACCACTGTGTGTTGTTGATGGAGTATATCATTGAAGATATTCTGCCTGAGAGTAGAGGCACTGAGGACATGAGGAGGAACTATCCGAAAGGAGATTACATCAAAATGAATGAGCTTTTTGCAGTTATTGACTGGAGAACCTTATTTTACAACAAATCTGTACAAGAAATGTATGACATCTTTTGTGAGAAATATGGGAAGATAGTAGATTGCTGCATACCTGTCACCAAAGTAGGTGTAATTCATGCCAGAGAGAAATGGTTCGATAATGGGCGTAAAACAGCTAAGGAGTGGAGAGACAAATGCTGGAAAAGGTATAGGAGGAGAAAAAAACATAAATGCCTGGCAAACCTACAAAAGAGCAAGAAATGACTACCTAAGTAAAAGGAGAGGGGCAGAGAGAGACTATGAGAGGGACATCACCAGGAAGGCTAAAGAAAATCCCAAGCTTTTCCACAGCTTTATCAGAGGAAAACTGAAGGTAAAAGAACGGGTTTTAAGGCTAAAGAGAGCGGATGGGAGCATCACTGAGACGGATGAAGAGATCTGCAAAGAATTGAACAAGGAGTTTCAGTCAGTATTTAAAGTAGAAAATACCCCACCCCCTCAGATTGCAGAGATAGAAGCTCAAGGGCCGGTATTAAATAACATCAACCTTACAGCCACAGAGGTATGCAAAGCGCTGATGGATTTAGATGTTCATAAAGCTACAGGTCCTGATGACATATTCCCTCATGTGCTTAAAAAATGCGCAAACTCAATATCAGTGGCACTAAGTATCATATTTAAAAAGTCACTGGAGTCAGGGGAGATTCCAAGATGCTGGAAACAAGCAAATGTGATACCTATCTTCAAAAAGGGAAGGAGGGATACAGCTCTGAACTAGAGACCAGTTTCCTTGACCAGCATAGTTTGCAAAGTTATGGAGAAACTACTAAGGAAACATATCTCTCTTCACTTGGAATCCTTCAACTTTTTGTCAGTGAGGCAACATGGATTCAGAGAAGGTAGATCAACAGTAACAAACTTATTAGAATTCTATGATGAGGTAAGCCGAATCTTACAGGAAAGAGAGGGCTGGGCAGATTGCATATTCCTAGACTTCCAGAAAGCGTTTGACACTGTTCCACATGGGAGACTTATTAGGAAGCTGCAAGCAATGGCTAGAATAGGTGGAAATGTTTTGGAATGGATAAAAACTTACTTAGAAGGAAGGGAACAGAGGGTTAGAGTAAGAAACTCAGTGTCTGAATGGAGAAGAGTTAGTAGTGGAGTTCCACAGGGTTCAGTTTTAGGGCCACTTTTGTTCCTTGTATATGCAAATAACCTACCAGAGTCTGTAAATTCATTCATGAATATGTTTGCAGATGGTGCAAAGATTGTGAAGAAAGTAAAAAAACGAGAACAATGGTAGAGAACTTCAGGAGGATCTAAATAATCTGCATGAGTGGTCAGAAAAGTGGCTAATGAAATTCAATACTTCAAAATGTAAGGTAATGAGAATGGGTACAAGTGCAAGAAGGCTCAAGCTTGACTACTCGGTGGCTGGAGTACAACTTCAAGAGACAGAAAATGAGAGAGATCTAGGAGTAAACATACTGGCAGATTTGTCTCCAGAAATACATATAAATGGCATAGTAAGGGCAGCATATGCATTCTTATCAAATGTAAGGGTAGCATTCAGGCACATGGACAAGGAAATGTTCAGAAATATTTATGTAACCTATGTGAGGCCAAAACTGGAATATGCAGCCCCCTTTTGGAATCCACACTTGAAAAAGCACATAGCTAAGTTGAAAAAGTTCAAAGACATGCCACGAAACTGGTGCCAGAAATACGCAATCTCAGTTATGATGAGAGGCTGAGGGAATTAGACTTACCATCACTCGAAGCTAGAAGAGTGAGGGGGGGGATATGGTGACAGTCTTTAAATTCCTTCATGGTTATGATAGAGTGGATAGGGATCGATATTTTGATATGGCAGGCTCTAGAACTAGAGGTCATAGTTTAAAGCTTCGTAAGAAAACTTCTTTGCAGGATGTAAGGAAATACTTTTTGTGTAAGAGTAGTTGAAAATTGGAATTCTCTAAGCGATGAGGTAGTTAATGCTATCTCAATCCGTAGTTTTAAGGACATGTATGATAAGTATCACTAAGTATAAAATGGAACCGATGAGGAGACGGGAAGATACGAGCTTTGGGCTCTTTCCCGTAAACACAATTAGGTAATCACAATTAGGTAATCACACACACACTAGAGGTCATAGTTTGAAGCTTCGTAAGAAAACTACTTTGCAGGATGTAAGGAAATACTTTTTCAGTGTAAGAGTAGTTGATAATTGGAATTGGTTAAGCGAGGAGGTAGTTAATGCTATCTCAATCCATAGTTTTAAGGACAGGTATGATAAGTATCACTAAGTATAAAATGGAACCGATGAGGAGACGGGAAGATACGAGCTTTGGGGTCTTTCCCGTAAACACAATTAGGTAAGTACATACATACATACATACATACATACATACATACATACATCCATACATACATATATATATATATATATATATATATATATATATATATATATATATATATATATATATATATATATATATATATATGTATATATGTATATATATATATATATATATATATATATATATATATATATATATATATATATATATATATATATATATATATATATATATATATATATATATATATATATATATATATATATATATATATATATATACACACACACACATACACACACATACTCGTATATATTATATATGTACGTATATATATATATATATATATATATATATATATATATATATATATATATATATATATATATATATATATATATATATATATATACATTATTTCGTAAATCACATATTGTTGTAAACCAACGTCGGTTATAATTTGTGTGTGTGTGTTTGCGTGCGTATGTGCTTTTTTCACATACAAGAACGATACTCCATTTGTTATGTAGGTTGAGCTGATGCGAGAGAACATTCACCTATTTTATGAGATTCATGATCCTCTCTCTCTCTCTCTCTCTCTCTCTCTCTTCTCTCTCTCTCTCTCTCTCTCTCTCTCTCTCTCTCTCTCTCTCTCTCTCTCTCTCTCTCTCTCTCTCTCTCTCTCTCATACCTTAATTGTCTACCTATCTATCTATTTATCTATCTATCTATCTATCTATATTTTTATTTATTTCGATGTCATATTCGGCCATTGGTGAGTCTCTCTCTCTGGTTCTTTCTTCTTTCTTTCTTTCTTTCTCACACACACAGACACATACAGCCACACACACAGACACATACAGCCACACACACACATACACATACGGCACCCATTTCACATTTTGCCTCCCTCATCAGTGTATACATATCATAATTGTACATACCACATTCATGCATAACATGTCATCTACAGTATCATACTGTAATCCAGGTTAAAATACACAACATCTTTTTTGGCCTACAAGAAAATAATGGCGAAAGTATTGTCAATGTGATTCCCTTATCTTCATTAATTTCAGCCACTCCACAATGCTCCTTCATTAATTCATTAATAAGGGACAGTTACTCGTTTCTTCTTCTTCTTCTTCTTCTTTTGGAAAGTACAACCTTTTTCCCATTTCTCTGTTCTGACGTCATGAAGCGGCGAAATGTCTCTGATATTAATGGCAGAGTAGCGATGAAAGTTAAGAAGAAGAAGAAGAAGAAGAAGAAGAAGAAGAAGAAGAAGAAGAAGAAGAAGAAGAAGAAGAAGAGAAAAAAGAAGAATAGGAATAGTAAAAGGAAAATGAAATGAAGAGAGGAGAATAAAAAAAACAACGGAAAAAAGTGAAAGAAAATGGATGAAAAAAAGATAATAATAAAATGGGTGAAGAGAAGAATAAGAATAAGAAGAATAAGAATAAGCATAAGAAGAAGAAGAAGAAGAAGAAGAAGAAGAAGAAGAAGAAGAAGAAGAAGAAGGTGAAATAAGATTTTTATCAAAACAGAATAAAAATAGAAAAAATCTAAAAAGAAATTTCCATGTAGAAAGCCACTCCTAAGAAGAGAAATGTTAAGACTATGAGAAGAATATCAAATGAACATTTTCCAAGACTCAGAAGTTTTACCTTAAGGGGGGTTTACATGGTCAAACGGTCCGTCGAACTCGGTTCGACAGACAAGTGTTTGAAGTGATGTTCGAACGTGTGAACGGGGTATTTGGATGTCGAACACGTTCGACAAACGTGTTCGACAACCAAATACCCCGTTCACACGTTCGAACATCACTTCAAACACTTGTCTGTCGAACCGCGTTCGACGAACCGTTTGACCGTTTAAACCCCCCTGTACAATCGCTACCCTTTAATCCCAACGCGACTTAAGCAACTCTATGATAAAGTTTTGAAGATCTGTTCGTCAAATCCCAGGACCGAAACTATATCACTTTGAATGGGAGCTAAGCAGTCACCTAAATGAAATGAGAGAGAGAGAGAGAGAGAGAGGAGAGAGAGAGAGAGAGAGAGAGAGAGAGAGAGAGAGAGAGAGAGAGAGAGAGAGAGAGAGAGAGAGAGAGAATTTTCGTTCTTTGCTATGACATAAAATGAA
>JAXCGZ010006103.1:0-2500 GCA_037179515.1 Halocaridina rubra
AGTCAAAATAAATATAATAAATACATAAATCGTCATTAACAAAATATTTTTCCATTTGGTCAGTTTTGTATCAAAGTACATTTGCGAATAGCAGCATAGGATACCCTATTTCGGCTTATTTTTTTTTTTTTTTAATATTTTTGTATATTTAGGATTATGTAATGTATTATTGTTCTGTAGTACAGTGGTTAGACTCCTCGATCGAACCCACCGCAGGGCGTCAGGAAGGGCATCCAGCTTTATTTCCCTAGCTCCAACCCGTATGTGTCCACGTCCTAAAATGGGTGATTGATAATGGCATTTGAAAATGGCAACATATTCATGTTTTTCTCAAAATAAAGTGTTCTACAAGGGAAGCAGACTGGTTTGTTCGTATGTACTTATAACTAAAAAGGAAAAAAAATACATAATTAGTTTTGTTTAACTTAAAAAGTCGTTTAAAAAAAAAAGTCCGAGTTGATGAGACTTTAATTTTTGGAAATATTTTCATGTATTTTCTGTTTTGTCTGCCATTTTGAGAATTGTTTTAAAATTTTTCTGAATTTTTTTAATGTGCAGTCTCTGTTTTATCTCTGTTTTCTATCTCTAACTCATAATCTTTTAAATTAGCTACTTTGACAAAAGTAATATCCCGGTTAGTCCAAGAACGGACTGTGTAAAAGTTATTAATAAATATTCAAAATTTTAGCAACTTTTAAAGAGACTCGTCTTCTTGGTCCGTGCTTTCCATAGACCAACTCAATAAATTTCTTTTTCCTGGCATATCGAAAGAACCGCCGTCCCTCGCACTTTCTTCAAATGCTTTTGGTGCTGCGAGATTATTATCCTCTCCACCATCGCCTTCTGCAGCGCCTTCGGGTTCCAAACCCCCTTCTGCAGCACTCTCGGGTTCATTACCTGCAGCGCCCTCAAGTTCTCCACCGGCCTCTGCCACTTCGTCTTTCTTTTCGTCCTCAGCATCTGGGTATATAATTTTATCCTCTTGGGCATTTCCGTTATTATCGTCATCTTCTTCGGCTGCGTTGTCCAACTGTCTGCCTTCATCAGCATCTGGCAAGACACCTTCATCACCTTCTGGTTTCCTCTCTCTCATCTTCAGCTTCACCATCTGGCACTTCGTTTTCTTGCAATTCCTGCTCGAGTTGGGACTTCTCACCATCATTGACATTTTCTTTTGGGATTTCTTTGTCTAAGTAATCTGGATTTTTGCCTTTTGGCGCTTCCAGTGGTTCTGGAACAATGTTTTTTAGAGTCTGGATTTGCACCTCCACTGTCTGGAAGGTTCTTCTGGATCAGATCTTGACCAGCTTCTGCAATTTCCTTGACCTCTGGTGGCGGAGCATTATTCTCTGCTTCTCTCTTTTGTTTCAGTTGAGCCTCAAGTTCATGGATTCTGTCTTCTGAAAGTTTAGCTGAATTTTGGACGATCTGGATCTGTCGCTTCAAATTCTCGTTTTCGCCTTGGAGCGACTTGTAACTTTCGATCTGTTGAGATAACTTGGTGTTTTCACCCAGAAGTTTTTCTTGCTTGTCCTGGGAATCTCTGATTGTCGCTGATTGATCATCAGCCATCGCTCTCGTCTTCTGCAGATCGGTCTTGCAGGGCTGCCATATTGATTTGAAGATCATCCTTTTCTGATTTCACTTTCTCAAACTCATCATTCAAAGCTAATTTCTCTATTTTCAGAACTTCTATTTGATCGTTGGCTTGCCTGTAAACAGAAAATATCGTTAATATTCATTGTATATGCGTATGGAACAGCTATAGCGTAGTGGTTAGAGCTCTTGACTCTGGAATTGACAAACCCACGTTTGAGCTCACTGTGGGGCATTGGAAAGTCATCGGCAAACATTAGCTGTATATGCATAAGGGTGCTTAATTTCTGGAAGTGTGCAACTCGTGTTCGAGCATACCGCGGGGCATTAGGAAGAGCATCCAGCCTTCATTCTCGTGGTAAGAAAATTCACTGATTTTTGTAAAACATCATTGTTGTTGCTTCAGATACTGAGCTTCCATACCAGGAGACCTGAATTCGAATCCTAGTGCTCCTGCCATCTCAGCAAGCGTATTGAGTACACCAGTTGCAAGCCGAGAGTGAAACCGTTCCATGAGAATAGACATAAATTTAGCATCTAATATATAGGTACATGTGTATGCATGTATATGTATATGTACCTACTAATTACTCTGACCTGAAAACTGTTATTCTATGTCTTCTTCAAATTGTCTGCAGTAGTACTGTAGAAAAGTGGAGATTTAACTTAGATGATAGCACTCAACAAGGGCTATTGAAAAATATTGTTACAAATATTATTCTTAATCAATAATCGCAGAGTGCTCTTTTGCCATTAATACATGTAAACCCATATTATATTTTCTCTTAATTAATAATCGCAGAGTGCTCTTCTGCCATCAATATATTATTACACTATATTTTACTCTTAATTACTTGCTATGACATTTAAAATGAATTGCAAATTCTATTAATATTTTATCTAT
>JAXCGZ010006103.1:7500-15000 GCA_037179515.1 Halocaridina rubra
GAAGAAAATATGGTGAATTGCCAAGGCCCGAGATGCTGCAACCAAGGACTTGACCCAAGTAAGACAAACAAAGAATTACTATTGAGTAGTTCTAGCAGAAGAGGATGAAATAAAAAGCAGATGGGAAACTTATTTTGAAGGATTACTAAATGAAGAGAACCCAAGAGCAGTATTTGAAGATAGACTTCCAAATGAAGCAGTTACAACAATAGTGGCTAAAGAGAGGTAGAGCGGGCAGTAAGGAAAATGAAAAATGGAAAGGCAACAGGACCTGATAAGATGCCATTGGAGATATGGAAGAGTCTTGGAGAGGAAGGCATATATATCTTGTGGGACTTAATGCAAAAGATCTTTAGTCAGGAAAAGATGCCAGAGGAGTGTAGAAGAAGCTTAATCATCCCATTCTATAAAGGGAAGGGAGACATTCAGAAGTGTGGAAACTATAGAGGTATAAAGTTGTTAAGTCATACTATGAAGATATGGGAGAAGATCATAGAGAGGAGACTCAGAGAGGTAACGACAGTTGGGGATGAACAGTTTGGTTTCATGCTTGGAAGAGGGACAGTGGATGCCATATTTGCCTTGAGAAAAATGATGGAAAATCATAGGGAGAAACAGAAAGGACTGCATATGGTCTTTATTGACCTGGAAAAGGCGTATGATCAAGTACCACGTCAAGAGGTGTGGAGGTGTGTAGAGAAAAGGGAGTCCCCAATAAATATGTAAGAATCATCCAAGATATGTATGACAGGGCAGAGGCAAATGTTAAGAGCAGTGTGGGCTTGACGAAAAGTCTCTCAGTAAATGTTGAACTGCATCAAGGGTCTGCTTTGAGTCCATATCTATTTGATCTGGTCTTGGATGTAGTAACCCAGGGTATTAGAGATCAGTCTCCATGGTGTATGCTCTTTGCAGATGACATTGTACTGTGTAGCATTAGACGAGAGGTATTGGAGGAGAAGCATGAGGAGTGGAGAAGAGTGATGGAGGATAGAGGACTGAAAATAAGCAGGAAGAAGACAGAATACTTGAGGTTGAGAGATGATGAGAATGGGGAGGTCATTTTGCAGGGGAAGGTGTTGAAAAGAGTTGAAAAGTTCAAGTATTTGGGATCAACAGTAACAGAGGATGGTGACCTAGAGTCAGAAATAACCCACAGAATACAAGCGGGATGGAAGAACTGGAAGAAAGTGTCTGGGGTGCTGTGCGACAGGAGAATAGGGATTAAGTTGAGGGGTAAAGTGCATAAGACAGTTGTGAGACCTGCGATGATGTATGAAGCAGAGACATGGGCAATAAAGAAGACACAAGAGAAAAAACTGGATGTGGCAGAGATGAGGATGTTGAGATGGATGTGTGGGGTGACAAGAAGTGATAAGATCAGAAACGAGGTAATTAGAGGTACCTCAAAAGTTAGAGAAATATCAGATAAGATACAAGAAAGTAGACTAAGATGGTATGGTCATGTCGTTAGGAGGGATGAACAGTATGTTGGGAGAAGGAGAGGGAGACCAAAGCGTAGGTGGATGGATTGCATCAATGACGACCTGAAGTCTAAAGGTTTGTAGGGTGATGAGGTATGGGACAGAAACAAATTGAGAAAACTGGCCAGAAACATCGACCCCACATAAAAGTGGGAAAAGATATAGACGAAGAAGAAGAAGATTATTATTATTATTATTATTATTATTATTATTATTATTATTATATTATTATTATTATTATTATTATTATTATTATTATTATTATAATTATTATTAGTATTATTGTTATTATTATTATTATTATTATTATTTCTCTCTTAGAAAGCTTAACATTCCAAAAACTCAAAACTGAAATTTTTTATCACTTACACAGACTCATGCACACACATACACACAGTGTAAGAGTAGTTGATAATTGGAATTGGCTAAGCGAGGAGGTAGTTAATGCTATCTCAATCCATAGTTTTAAGGACAGGTATGATAAGTATGACTAAGTATAAAATGCAACCGATGAGGAGACGGAAAGATACGAGCTTTGGGCTCTTTCCCGTAAACACAATTAGGTAATCACAATTAGGTAATCACATTCATTCACTCACTAACTCCCATGCACACACATTCACTCACTAACTCACTCACACATACACCCATGCGCACTCACAGACACACACGAACACTCATCCTTTTTAAATATTAATATAATACTCACAAAAGTCTTTGATTGGTCATATGTGACATTTCCTCTTCTGCCATTAAGGTAGTAAGATTTCTGTATTTAATTAGGAGCACCAATGAAGTCACAGACAGGGCTGCCACAAGCACATTTGCATAGTTTACCATTTTGCCTGGAAATAATGTGGTCATTATTGCTATTATTACTAATATTGTTGCTTTTACAACTACTAATGATACTGTTACTGTTGCTGCTATTACTATAACTACCAGGACGTGCATCATCGTATGAATTTTATTAATATTTTTAATTGATCATTGGTACCCCTGACTTTTCAGACAGGGCTACCACCAGCACATGTGTGTAGTTTACCAAGTTGTCTGGATGTATATTGGTTATTATTGCTCTTATTACTACTATTGTTTCTTTTAGTACTACTGTTGCTGTTGCTACTACTATAAGTTCAAGTTTTATCTAAAATTATAGAAAACAATATTTTATATTTTTATTACCCATTGGTACCCCTAATCTCACAGACACGGCTGCTGCCAGAATATGTGTATATTTAACCACTTTTCCTATTAATATATCAGTTATTATTTTTAGAATTACTGCTATTGTTACTTTTACTACTACTGTTGCTGCTGCTACTATTATTAGTACCAGCTCTTCTGAAAATATACACTAATTATTAAAATTTTAATTGACCATTAGTACCCCTGAGTTTATTAGGAATACTACGAAGGGTTATCATAAGAAACTCCATAAAACCTTGCGGGGACTTAAGAATTCTAAGCCAAAGGATTAATGGGATATTATATGTAATGAAAATACGCAACCAGAAATACTAGGTAAAATTGCAATAAACACTTTCATGGAGCATTTTAAAAACTTAGTAATAAAGCTGAGGAGGGGGAACCAGGAGAAAACACTTCTTTTGACCCTAGAAATATTAATCACTCATTAAATGAGCACATCAATAAGCTGTTTACTGTATTAGAAGTTAAGACTCTAATTCGCAATTTGAAAAACAATAAAGCATGTGGTATTGACAATGTTATAAATGAATACATGAAGAATTGTCCTGAGAATATTATTGCTGCCATAGTCAAACTATTTAACATTGTTTTACAGACTGGAATAGTACCTACTGATTGGTGCATTGGTGTAATTAAGCCCTTGTATAAGAAAAAAGGCTCTCTTGATGATCCATACAAGTTCAGAGGTATTATTAAGTTGTATTGGCAAACGTTTTACAGCATGTCTAAATGAACGCCTGTCAGCTTACCTTGAGGGTGCAGGCATCATGGGGGAGGAGCAAGCTGGTTTCAGAGAAGGTTACAATACCATTGATCATATATTTGTATTACACTCCCTTATTGACCTATACCTTTTCAAGCATAAGCGCATTTATTGTGCTTTTATAGATTATAAAAAAGCATTTGATTTAGTTGACAGGTCTTCTTTGTGGTGTAAATTAATTTCAAATGGTATCAATGGCAGAGTTATTAGAGTTATATATAATATATATGAAAATGCTAAGTCCTGTATCAAGTTAGGCAATTCAATCTCTGAATATTTCCCTTGCAATGTTGGTGTTAGACAAGGCGAAAACTTGTCACCTCTGTTGTTTGCTGTGTATTTGAATGACTTTGAATATTTTGTAAGTAGGAACTACAAAGGGCTTGACCTATGTGCTTCTGAAATACGTAATAACCTTAGTGATGATGATATCGAAGTGTTCGTAAGAATGTTTGTACTCTTATAAGCTGATGATACTATTGTTATGGCAGAATCAGCAGAAGACTTGCAAATTGCTTTAAATACTGTTCATGAATATTGTAATTTGTGGCATCTTTCAGTTAATACCAGCAAGACAAAAATAGTAATATTCTCGAGAGACAAGGTTAGATCATACCCCCATTTCTTGTTTGGTAATTCTGAGTTGGAAGTGGTGGATGAATATGTTTACCTGGGTACAACCTTTAACTTTAATGGATCTTTTAATAAAGCTATTAAAAAGCAAATCACTCAGGTCCAAAGAGCTATGTATAGTCTATTGACTAAAGCCAGAAGGTTAGCATTGCCTGTAGATATCCAATGTGAACTCTTTAATCAGCTGGTCACTCCAGTTCTCCTTTATGGCAGTGAAGTATGAGGACTCCACAAACTAGATCAGGTTAATTTATTTCATAGAAAATTTTTAAAAGGTCTTCTCCACATAAAGAAAAATTCAGCAAACTGTATGGCTTATGGTGAACTGGGTCAATTTGGCTTGACCAGCAAGGTCGAGAGGAGAATGGTGGACTTCTGGTTGAGGATATGCCAGGGTAAACAACATAAGCCATCTCACACTATGTACTCACTATTACGTAAACTGCATGACATCAACGAATTTAAGTCCAGGTGGATAGTTAAAATAAAAAGTAGCCTTGACAAATGTGGTCTCTCTAACATTTGGATTAATCCAAATTCTTTCAACCAAATCTGGATCAAAAAATGTATTGCCTTTAGGCTCAGTGATATTGATAAACAAAATTTAATAGGTGAAATTAATGAAAATAGGTTATGTACAAATTATAAAATGTTTAAAAAAGAACTAGGTATAAGTAAATATCTGCTTGATTTAGACTTTCTCGATAGGGTGAACCTCACCAGATTTAGATGTGGTAATCATAAACTTCCCATTGGCAATAATCGATACTCAGATACACAAGGTCCTATGTTTTGTACAATGTGTGATAACCAGGAAGAAGGAGACGAGTATCACTACATCCTGATATGTCCAGCTTTTAGTAGTCTAAGGGAGCTGTATATAAAAAGGTACTATTTTACAAGGCCAAATAGGTTTAAGTTCGAACAGTTATTCAGTGTAGAACGTAGGAAACAACTGTGCAATCTCGCCAAATTTACTAGAATTATTATGGCTCAATTCTGATTTACATTAATCTTAAATTTTGTTACTAGTCTGTATGGATCTCATTTACAACCAAATGTATAATGAAGTTACAGTATATGCCAAATTATATATGTATAATTATTCATGTATACAAAGAATGTAAATGTATTTTTGTTCTATTTTTTGTAAATACTAATATTAGTATTTAGCATATAAGTATTAACTTGTCTCTTAACTGCAATTATGCAGTGCATAAAATGAAACTATCTTGTTCTTGTTACCGCCAGCTTTACGTTTTCTTTAAATTTTTTGTAATCTAATGTCACTGTATGTACTCTCATACTCCGAAAGGGGTCGTTAGAGCTTAAAATAAACCTTGAAACCTTGAAACCTCTCTCAAAGACAAGATTGCCACCAGTATTCGAGCATTGTGTACCCTATTTGCCTGGAAGTGTATTGATTACTACTACTACTGCTACTACTACTTCTGTTATTACTACACACACACACACACACACACACACACACACACACACACACACACACACACACACACACACACACACACACACACACACACACACACACACACAGATTATGAGAGGGACATCATCAGGAAGGCTAAAGAAAATCCCAAGCTTTTCCACAGCTTTATCAGAGGAAAACTGAAGGTAAAAGAACAGGTTTTAAGGCTAAAGAGAGCGGATGGAAGCATCACTGAGACGGACGAAGAGATCTGCAAAGAATTGAACAAGGAGTTTCAGTCAGTATTTACAGTAAAAAATACCCCACCCCCTCAGATTGCAGTGATAGAAGCTCAAGGGCCGGTATTAGAGAACATCAACCTTACAACCACAGAGGTATGCAAAGCGCTGATGGATTTAGATGTTCATAAAGCTACAGGTCCTGATGACATATCCCCTCATGTGCTTAAAAAATGCGCAAACACAATATCAGTGGCACTAAGTATCATATTTAAGGAGTCACTGGAGTCGGGGGAGATTCCAAGATGCTGGAAACAAGCAAATGTGATACCTATCTTCAAAAAGGGAAGGAGGGATACGGCTCTGAACTATAGACCAGTTTCCTTGACCAGCATAGTTTGCAAACTTATGGAGAAACTACTAAGGAAACATATCTCTCTTCACTTGGAATCCTTCAACTTTTTGTCAGTGAGGCAACATGGCTTCAGAGAAGGAAGATCAACAGTAACAAACTTATTAGAATTTTATGATGAGGTAAGCCAAATCTTACAGGAAAGAGAGGGCTGGGCAGATTGCATATTCCTAGACTTCCAGAAAGCGTTTGACACTGTTCCACATGGGAGACTTATTAGGAAGCTGCAATCAATGGCTAGAGTAGGTGGAAATGTCTTGGAATGGATAAAAACTTACTTAGAAGGAAGGGAACAGAGGGTTAGAGTAAGACACTCAGTGTCTGAATGGAGAAGAGTTAGTAGTGGAGTTCCACAGGGTTCAGTTTTAGGGCCACTTTTGTTCCTTGTATATGTAAATGACCTACCAGAGTCTGTAAATTCATTCATGAATATGTTTGCAGATGATGCTAAGATTGTGAAGAAAGTAAAAAACGAGAACAATGGTAGAGAACTTCAGGAGGATCTAAATAATCTGCATGAGTGGTCAGAAAAGTGGCTAATGAAATTCAATACCTCAAAATGTAAGGTAATGAGAATGGGTACAAGTGCAAGAAGGCCCAAGCTTGACTACTCGGTGGCTGGAGTACAACTTCAAGAGACAGAAAATGAGAGAGATCTAAGAGTAAACATACTGGCAGATTTGTCTCCAGAAATACATATAAATGGCGTAGTAAGGGCAGCATATGCATTCTTATCAAATGTAAGGGTAGCCTTCAGGCACATGGACAAGGAAATGTTCAGAAATATTTATGTAACCTATGTGAGGCCAAAACTCGAATATGCAGCCCCCTTTTGGAATCCGCACTTGAAAAAGCACATAGCTAAGCTTGAAAAAGTTCAAAGACATGCCACGAAACTGGTGCCAGAAATACGCAATCTCGGTTATGATGAGAGGCTGAGGGAATTAGACTTGCCATCACTCGAAGCTAGAAGAGTAAGGGGGGATATGGTGACAGTCTTTAAATTCCTTCATGGTTATGATAGAGTAGATAGGGATCGATATTTCGACATGGCTGGCTCTAGAACTAGAGGTCATAGTTTGAAGCTTCGTAAGAAAACTTGTTTGCAGGATGTAAGGAAATACTTTTTCAGTGTAAGAGTAGTTGAAAATTGGAATTGGCTAAGCGAGGAGGTAGTTAATGCTATCTCAATCCATAGTTTTAAGGACAGGTACGATAAGTATCACTAAGTCTAAAAATGGAACCGATCAGGAGACGGGAAGATACGAGCTTTGGGCTCTTTCCCGTAAACACAATTAGGTAATCACAATTAGGTAATCACATGTAAT
>JAXCGZ010006103.1:22500-35000 GCA_037179515.1 Halocaridina rubra
GCTTAAATCTGATATTTATTCAGATTTATTAATATATAAAAACTCACTTTTTATAATAAAGTATAACGTAAAGAGTTTGTAGCTCTCCATCTGCGAGTCAGCAAAAACCTACAAAAAGCTGAACTTAAAAATTATCTTACATTGTATTGTAAAATTATTTTACAGTAATTTTAAATTCACTCTGTAAATATTAATATAGCTTAAAAACTCACCTATTTATGATAAATTTTTCTGAAGAAACTTGTAAATCCCAGTCTGCGAGTCAGCGAAAACCTAGAAAAAGTTGTGATAGAGTTTGTGACGTGGCACTGCGAAACATAGCGAGGCAGGACTGGCATCATTATCTCCCTCTGGCACCTGAGAGTGCCGGTCGGTGCCAAGATGCCAAAGATCACCAGAATATGATTTTATTTTATTTTTCCCTTTGCATTTTACTTTGTATTTTACTTTGTATTTTACTTTGTATTTTACTTTGTATTTTACTATGTATTTTATTCCTTATTATTATTTTTATAAAGTTTTGGACTTTGTGTTTTGTCTTGTTTTTTTTTTCGTTGTTTAAATTCTTGTTTTTATTTGATAAAATTATTGTTTCCTTTTTCTAATATCACTTGAGGTTTTTTTTTATCAGTTATTAAGTATTGTTTTGTTTATAAATATTTTGAATTTATTTTTATTGTTGTTATATATCTTTTGTTTTGATGGATTAATCGTTTTTTAATCTTTTATATATATATATATATATATATATATATATATATATATATATATATATATATATATATATATATATATATATATATATATATATATATATATATATATATAATAGTTTCTGACCGTTGATTTATCATTTTTGGATCGTTGTTTTGAATGAATTAATTTTTTTTTCTTGTTTTCATCTTGTTTTTGATATATTTATTGTTTTTTTTTTTGGGGGGGGGGGTATACTGTTGTTATCTATTACTGGAATATTTATAAAAATCTTATTCTGTTCTTTTGTTTTAATAGAAATATTGTTTTTATTATTGTTTAATGTTTGTTTACTTTTGTTTTGCTAGAATTATTGTCTTTGTCTCTGTAATTGTTTCTGATTGTTATTCATTTTTAGTTCTACAAACTGGGGGCCACGGCAACTCAGTGGTAATGTGTGCAAGTCGGGAGGTGAACTAAAAGGGGCTCGATCCCACCAAGGGGCGTTAATAAGGGCATCCAGCCTTAATTCCCCCCAGCTACAACACCTCTCTGTCCACCCCCATTCGGATGGGGACTAACTTTGATATATGAAATTCTCGACCGATGTTTCACACACACACACACACACACACACACACACACACACACACACACACACACACACACACACTAAGTATAAAATGGAACCGATCAGGAGACGGGAAGATACGAGCTTTGGGCTCTTTCCCGTAAACACAATTAGGTAATAACAATTAGGTAATCACACACACACACACACACACACACACACACACACACACACACACACACACACACAACACCCAGGTTGTTTACAACTCTTCAATAGTGTGATTATTTTACTCTTGTTTTGATAAAATCGTTTTTACATCACTGAAGTTATTTCCTATATAATATCAGTCTTTCTTGTCTGTACAGGTGTATTCGGAGACACAGGTAAATGTGTGATCTTATTACAGGTGTACTTGTAGAATATTAGAGGTACACACCTGTCTTGACCACAGGTGCGCCAAGGGAAAGGAATTAAAGACTATTACACGGTCACAATTTCTGTACGACATCGTGTAAAAGAAATTAATTTCTTCGATAAAGAATTACATGTATATCATTTATTCATATTTATTCATGATTATGGGTAATTTTATTCTCCGGTCGAATAGAAATAAGTTGCATCCCTCTTCCACTGCCGAGGCCGCGTAACACTCGCCAAGCGGCCTCATCTCACAGGTACTGTGTGGAGATTTGTAGCTCGCGGAGTGGTCGGTGCAGCGACTGCTTCTTCCCATCTACCTCCAGACTCTGGAACTCTATTCCTCCTTCTATCTTTCCAAATTCTTATGACCTTTCATCCTTCAAAAAGCAGATCTATCGTCATCTCAGAGCCTAGTTCTCCATATCTCTGGGTCCTCTGTACTTGGACCGTTTTTCTGTCTGTCGTTTTCCTTTGTGTGACATTACCTCATCTCTACCTTGTTGTTAACCTTTTTCTTTTCCTACGTCTTGGTATTTTCTCGTGCCCGGGCCTTTATTGATGAGGGCAGTTTCTGCCTGTCCCGGTGTCACACTCTTAAAAAAAAAAAAAAAAAAAAAAAAAAAAAATATATATATATATATATATATATATATATATATATATATATATATATATATATATATATATATATATATATATATATATATATATATATATATATATCAGAAAATGGCTTCTTAAAAAGATATCGGCAGAAATTTTTGACGATCGTGTGATACGGGCGTTTTTTTTTTTTTTTTTTTTTTTAGCGTAGGACCCGCACCGAATTAAACTTGTTTGCTCCCCCTGCCTGATTTATTTCCCAAATTCATACGTGGTTGCTGTTTCTCACTATCCTCTTGGAGACTAGGAGCTGGTTTTCGGCTTCAAGTTTTACTGCCGGATGTCTTTCCTGATACCAACCCTCCAATGATTTCTTATATTATTATTATTATTATTATTATTATTATTATTATTATTATTATTATTATTATTATTATTATTATTATTAGTAGTAGTAGTAGTAGTAGTAGTAGTAGTAGTAGTAGTAGTAGTAGTAGTAGTAATAGTAGTAGTAGTAATAGTAGTAGCAGCATCATAGATACTCGTGATTGTAAGACAAAGTAATATTATATTATTCTATCTCTCTCTCTATCTATCTGTGTATCTATCTGTATCTATCTCTGATTTGGTTTGACTATCCTTGTTTTTTGAACTACTTGCCACGCCCCCTTTTTCTCTTGTAACTTCTGTCAGTTACCCAACAGCAGTAAGTAAGGAAAGAAGTGTCGGCTGCAGCTCTCTCTATCCCCTCTTCCACCGGTTCATATCAATGAAAATGTCCTTACACGTAAGTGTTTTGATACTTGAATCTTAAAAAGTACTCACACTCGTAAGTAATAGATTTTTACACTTGATTACGTAATAATAATCTTGTAAGAGAGATACTTTTGCACTTATATACGTATTTTAGTGAACTTATAAATTACTTAAATACTTCCTAAGAACATATTTTTATATTTACATAAGTTAAAGGCATGTATTGATGGTGGCATGAATATATATTACGGTAGATTGTAATATTTTAATATAAATTGGTGAGGACATCCTTCAGCTACGGTTCTTATCCTATGCCTACATCTACACCGATTATTCTGGAGTAATTGCCACATATCTCTTACTGTCCCTTCACATATGACAAGTCACAACATTCCCCATTTGTTTCTATTTACTTTCTCGTTTTCTTAGTGCTCGAGCCCGAGGAGGGCAATCTCTCTCTCTCTCTCTCTCTCTCTCTCTCTCTCTCTCTCTCCTCTCTCTCTCTCTCTCTCTCTCTCTCTCTCTCTCTCTCTCTCTCTCTCTCTCTCTCTCTCTCTCTCTCTCTCTCTCTCTGTGTGTTATTGAGTTAGAATTAACTACCTCATCGCTTAGCCAATTCCAATTATCAACTACTCTTACACTAAAAAAAAGTTCTTCCTTACATCCTGCAAAGAAGTGTTTTGGAACACCTACAGTTTAGCGGGCCATACTAATGTTCAAAACCTACCAATAGATGGCGATAGGCTCTGACTAGAGAATTGGCGGATGAACACAACAAAATTGGCGACAATAGGCATACGAAACTATTTTTTTACTATCCTAACTAAAAATACCTAACCTCTTAGCCAGGGGGCTTCGCCCCCCTGGGACCTCCCATCTTACTATCCTAACTAAAAATACTTACCTAACCTATTGTCGAACTACTTACCTGAGTGGAGGGATGAGGTCGTTGAGAGGCATGGCCCACTAAACTGTAAACTACCCAGTTTTCTTACGAAGCTTCAAACTATGACCTCTAGTTCTAGAGCCAGTCATATCAAAATATCGATTCCTATCCACTATCATAACCATGAAGGAATTTAAAGCCTGTCACCATATCCCCCTTTCAGTCTTCTAGCTTCCAGTGATGGTAAGTCTAATTCCCTCAGCCTCTCATCATAACTGAAATTGTATTTCTAGCACCACTTTCATGGCATGTTTTTGAACTTTTTCAAGCTTAGCTACGTCCTTTTTTAAGTGCGGATTCCAAAAGGGGGCTGCATATTCAAGTTTTGGCCTCACATAGGTTACATAAATATTTCTGAACATTTCCTTGTCCATGTGCCTGAAGGCTACCCTTACATTTGATAAGAATGCATATGCTGCCCTTACTATGCCATTTATATGTATTTCTGGAGACAAATCTGCCAGTATGTTTACTCCTAGATCTCTCTCATTTTCTGTCTCTTGAAGTTGTACTCCAGCCACCGAGTAGTCAAGCTTGGGCCTTCTTGCACTTGTACCCATTCTCATTACCTTACATTTTGAAGTATTGAATTTCAATAGTCACTTTTCTGACCACTCATGATTATTTAGATCTTCCTGAAGTTCTCTACCATTGTGTTCGTGCGCGCGCGCCATTTTGATTTCTTGGTCAAAGTTCGGTTGATATTTTGCCATGTATTTGAAATTCCGAAATATATTCTTTTTCCACGTTAGGTTAGGTTAATGTAATAGGTTAACTTTTTCGATCTAACCTAATCTTACCTAATATTGTAATATAGTGAAATTTCCGTTTATTGAAAAGCCAATTTTTTTAACGCTGGGATAGTTTAATGTAAAAGGTTAACTTTTTTTAATCTAACCTAACCTTACCTAATATTGCAATATAATGAAGTTTCCGGTTATTGATATATGAGTATTTTGAACGTTAGGTTAGGTTAATGTTTTAGGTTAAACTTTTTAACTTTATTATCCTAAAGTAATATTGTAAAATTTTTCCATTTTTTTATACTCCGATTTTATTTATGTTGGGTTGGGTTAAAGGTTAACGTTTAATTGTTTTACCTAAACTTTTTGTTTTACCTAAACTTTTTGTTGTTTTACCTAAACTTTTTGTTGTTTTACCTAAACTTTTTGTTGTTTTACCTAAACTTTGTTGTTTTACCTAAACTTTTTGTTATTTTACTTAAACTTTTTGTTATTTTACCTAAACTTTTGTTATTTTACCTAAACTTTTGTTGTTTTACCTAAATGTTTTGTTGTTTTACCTAAACTTTTGTTGTTTTATCTAAACGTTTTGTTGTTTTACCTAAATGTTTTGTTGCTTTACCTAAACTTTTTTTTTACCTAAGCTTGCTTTTTACCTAAGATTTTTTTTTTACCTAACCTTTTTTTTTTACCTAAGCTTTTTTTTTTACCTAAACTTCTTTTTTACCTAAGCTTTTTTTTTTTTTTTTTACCTAACCTGACATGGTAATAAATATCAAGGATTTTCAGTTTAGTGAAATGCCGAAATATTTTTTTTTTTTGTTGGGTTAGGCTAAAGTATACGTTAACCATTTTACCTAACCTAACCTTACCTAATATAATATATAAAGATTTTTCCCTTTACTGAAGTACCGAAGTAATTTTCCGTTAAGTTAGGGTAATGTATTAGGTTAAGTTTTTTTTTTAACTATCCCCAAGAAGTGAAATAAAAAAAAATGAATACTTATCTCGAACTAAGTTTTAATTTTCTGTTCGTCTCTTAACTAAGGATGAACGAACTCAGATAATCAAACCTAACCTAACTTAATACTATATTGAATAATCAACATTCATCCGTTTACTTAATACCAAAATACGCCCCATTTAGTCGACTTTTACAACACGCAGGGGAACACGGAGGTAATACTCTTACCCCCCTCCTATGTACAATTATATACCTCTTATACCTTCCAACATATGCACATATTTACTTTTAATATCATCCACTATGTACACATATACATGTTATATAACTTCCATTATGTACTTATACGTATCTGTGTATACCCTCCTCTTAGTCCGCGTACACACCTTTCATACCTTCTACTACGTACACATGTATACCTGTGTATGTATTTGGTAGCGCATTGGTGCATTGATTATGACAGGATATTACGTTTAAAAAATATAGTATCAACTTATTGTTGTTCCGGTTTTACGTCATGGACTCCCTTTTCTACCAAGGGCTAGGACGGTTGCCCTCTTGCAAAGGACTTGTTTTCGCAGATGTAATTGTTACCCTGAGTGCATGTCCTTGCTAACCTCAGACCGTGACGGGGAGCGAACTCTCGACCTGAATTTGTCATTTGTTTGCATCTTGTATTGTATGTCTACAATCCTAGACATGCGTTCGAGCCAACGGCTCGACGTTAGGAAGGGCAACCAGCCTACATTCCCCAGGTTCAGTCTATGTTTGTCAGCCCCCCAAATGTGGACTAATAGTGACCGTAAAGAAATGTTATTTCCACAATCTTGAGTTTTATATATAATTACTAATTTTATAATATACATTTATCTTCATTTAAGCTCTTTGAGACATAAAAATTACTTTAGAGGGTACTCTATGGTAGAAAGGTTGAGAAAGACTGATATATACAGTATATTTATTAAGATAGAATTATGGCTATATTTTACTATCACTAATGCTATTTTAACCCCATTATGATTTCTGAGTCACTGGGAGAGTTGTGATCAATTTTCTATGTATGTCTTTACACTTTTAAGTTTAATTTTTTGTTTGTCCATATCTAAGTTTTTGCTGATAGTTCCATTTATCCACAGAACTGCATTGCATCAGTTAATCCTCCTATGATGGCACTCAGGAATGACACTCACAGGCTTGATATTGATGGCACTCTAGAGTGGCACTCACAGGCATGAAATAGATGCCACTCAAAAAAACTAGCAAGAAGAACAGAGGTGGCAAGATATCTGAACATTACTCTGAAAGTGCTAAGTTTTCTTCTAATCATACGTGATCGGTTTTACGTCTTGGGCTCTGTTCTCTACTTAAGGCTAGGACAGTACCTTCTTGTTCGTTGTAGTGTTCCAATTAACTGAAGTGTTCCAGCCACAAGGCCCCTATATTTTATTAAACAAAATTGACAAACAAACGGTGCAAGTGATATAATATACTTAGTGAAATCTGTGGACATCTATGACAAGTTGTTAGTCATGGCCTCTACCGCTTCTCCTGCTCCCCACCAGAGGGGGGAATGGAACTCGACCCCCCTCAAGAGGGGTGGACGCTTGTGGGGAAGAAGAGGCCAAGGACGGCCTCTGGGAGCAGCCAGGAGAGTGCTGCTGCCCCAGTTCCCCCCCTCCCCCAGCCCTGAAGACCGATGCCATTAGAGAGCCCATATCAAAGTTTCAAGTCCAGACTCATTCCACTAAAGAGGCATATGACCTAATTAGAGAGTTGGAAGACCAACTCACCGAGTTTGGCTGCAAAATCAAGCCTAATGTACGGGGTGAATTTATCATCCATCCATCCTCGGTAAAAGCCGCAGACAAGATCCACAACCTCAGTTCACCTCACTTGGCAGAGATGAACCCTGTTCAAACAATAAGGAAATACATCCTCATAGGCTTTACTGTCGCTTGGTCAGTTGACCTGCTAACCAAACAAACATATATTACTGCTGCCTCACATTGCTCCTCCAAAATAGAGGGCCAAATCGTCCCCTCCAAACAAGTTCTGGTCCACATCTGTGGTCCATCCCCTTCTCAAGTAAACCTCGGCATCTTGGGTAAATTCAACTTAAGAGACTACACCCCTGAACCACTGAGATGTTTCCGGTGTCAAAGATTTGGGCACCATAGAAACACTTGCCATCTCCCAGAGAGATGTGCAATCTGCAGTGGGAGACATTCCACTGACTGCTGCCTCAACAAATTCAAGGCCAAAGATGCAACAGTTGCCAAGTGCCCAAACTGTAAGTGAAACCATCACGCATGGAACAACCGCTGCCCAGAAAGGCTGAAGAGGATTCCTCAAAGATTCCCTCCCTCTGCCCCTGCCATCAATCACACCACCTCCAACTTCACCCCTGCTCCTCCCCCCACCTCCAATCCTTGGCAAAGGCCCCTTCCTGCACTACTCAGACTCAAACTCCCCACCCACCACACAACACTAACCCGGCTCTTGACACCCAGATCACACCACCTACAGCTCCCACCCCTACACCAACTCCATCCACCCCATCACACGACACTCACACTCCTACCATCCCCCCAAACAACACTCACACTCCCACCATCCACACTCGCATTCACGAGGTCGAAAGATCGGTCCCCGTCCAAGACCGAGAGTTTAAGCTGTTTACTGGCAGGAACTGCTGTGGGTGGACATCACAGTGGGGGGTTGGGGCTTGTCCTGGCTGACGAATACCCATTGTAAAATGGAAATAGTTTATTTTATTTATTTTTTTTTTTTTCATGCAACACTCACACCAACACTTCCACCCCATGCAACACTCAAACATGCAATTTGACCCTTGGCGTTAGGTCACGTTAAAAAAAAAGGGTCCTTTTGTTGGGGAAAGGACAGAAAGAAGGGGGGAGTGACACTTGTATTGAATACAAACGTAGTTTTATGTATATATAAATCATATATATATATATATATATATATATATATATATATATATATATATATATATATATATATATATATTCGTGTGTGCGTATGTTTGTGTATATTTGACTGCATGTATGTATACGAGTGTACATGGAAGTACGTCTGCGTGTATGTATGGATGTATACGTACACACGTGTGTATGTGAGCATACACACGTGTGTATTTGTATGTATGTGGTCATGTGCTGCTGTGTGCACGTGTGTACAAAAATATTCTGTGCATATGCATGCTTATGCAAACATGCATAAGTATCTTATTGTACGGATGTTTGTGTATGTGTATTCATTCGTTCATGTATGTATATGTGCATACATGGGTATGCATTCATGCTTATGTGCACATGTGTATTTGTGTGTATGTATATGTATGTATGTTTGCACAAGTATTTGTATGTATGCATCTGTGTATGTGCATGTATGTGCATATATGTGTGCAGGTACATGTACATATATACGTGTATACATGTATGTGTGTATCACTATTCCTATAGCTGTTGCTATGATTATTGTTGTGACACTAGTGATTGTTATTATAATCATTAACTTCATGATTATTACTATAATTTGGTATTTTCATGTGTGCATGTGTGTGCATGTGTCTGCATATATATATATGCAGGTGTGTGCAAATATATATGTGTATGCTTGTATGTGTGAATCATCATTCTCATAACTGTTACCATAACTGTTGTTATGACACTGGTGATTGTTATTGTACTCTTTACTTTTGTGGTTATTACAATAATTCTTGTGATCAAGGCCCTAATTATGCGTTCTGATCTTTTCATGCATTACAAAATCTTAACTTTCAATATTCATTCTTTGAAGAAAAGATTTGTGGATATTTTGCACTATGTTAAAAAAGAGAAACCAACATTTGTATGTCTGCAAGAAAGTTTGCACTCTCATCAGTTGTGCAACATAAGAGGCTATTCCAAATATTCGCCTCACCACTTATATTAGTAACTGCATTCCCCATCAGTTAATCGAAACCAGCACTAATCCAAGTAATGATGGTGAGGATAACAAGAATGTCACATATATGCTTTTCAAAATAAATGTCAAAACCAATCCTTTTTATGTTTGTAATACACATATTGGAACTGATGCCTTCAATGAAGCAAAATTACCACATCCCCTTATGTATGAGAACATTATATTCGCTGGAGATTTTAATGCAAGGCACAAAGAATTTGCAGAAACATCTGATAACATCTGTAATTACAATGGCAGACGGCTCTATGAGTTTATTAGTGATAATTTTACCTTACTAGGGCCACGTTTGCCTACCCACCTTATAGGTGGTATACTAGACTACATATTTTGTCATGGTTTAGAATATGGGAAAGACTTTACATGTAGAAGAATAGACGATCTATTGTCTGACCATTTTGCACTTGAGAGCACATTCCTACTCGATTCCGGCATTTGTCAAGCACATAAACGAAAGCAGATAAATATTCCTATCGAATTCGTTGCCCCTTTTCGCTCTTTTATGGCTTCTACATTTGAAAATATAGATATTCAGACCATTACAGGCCAAGAAATCTATGATCTTTTAATAGAACGAATATATTTATTCCATAGAACTTACATACACAAGCCTAAACACACAGCAATCAAGAAGAAAAACAATTGGACAGAAGATAACAAGCTAAACACATTTAAAAAACAGGTAGACAGTGCAGTTGATATATATAAAAGGGACAACAATGCAACCACTCTTGAAAATCTGCTACTTACGCTACGAGAGTACCGTGAGCTTAAAAGTGATGTCCGAATTAAGCACTTTCAAAACTTCCTACAGTCTATCAATGCTCATACTAGTAGTTCTAAAATCTGGCAGTCAATTAACGCTCTGATAGGCAAAAACATCAGTGTGTCACAAGCAAATGATTTCCAAACTCTTGCTGAAGAACTTCTCTTACAATACTCTAAGACATCTTCCTTTGAAAACCTTCCTTGCGATATTCAACAACGATTAAGAAATCTTGACTTTGAAAGAATGATGAACATAGAATTATCTTGTGCAAGAACAATGGAAGAGGACAGATTCATTGACTACATAACCAAAAATGAGTTAGACTTTGCTCTCTCCCATGGGAAGAGCACCTCTCCGGATGAGGATGGCATTACGTACCAAGTAATCAGAGATCTTAATGATATCTGTAATGGTATTAATCCAATTCAGTTTTTATTCAGCACTATTTATAATGAGGGCACACTTCCAGAACAATGGAAAAAAAGCTTTATTATTCCAATTCCAAAAAAAAGAAAGTACAAAATTAAGACCTATCTCTCTGACATCCAGCTTCTGCAAAGCCTTTGAGAGTCATTCTTAACAGACTTGATTTCACTCTCGAGGGAAATTTATCAAATAATTTGTATGGATTCAGGAAAGGAAAAAGTACCACTGTTCTGTAGAATTTATGAATGTTGAGCACTGCTCTGAAGTCACTGTTTTTCTAGATTTGCAAAATGCCTTTGATATTGCAAACAGAACCGTTATTTTGGATCATTTAGCAACTTTAGGGGTCAAAGGTAAACTACTGCAACTAATTAGATGCTACCTAAGTAGTCGAACCTCTAAAGTGTACTATAAAGGCCATCTTACTTCCAGTGAAAAGGAATTTACTCTGGGAACTCCTCAGGGAGGAGTCTGTTTCCCCTTCTCTTTAACATCTTAATGGATAATCTTCTCAAGTCTCCTAGACTACCAAATGATGAATGCACCATCATATGTTATGCAGACGACATATGTATAAGGGCACCTTCTGCCAATGATATGCAAATAATACTTAATGAATTTTCTCAAGTATCAAAAGACATTGGTCTTATCATTTCAACTCCAAAAACAAAGTACTTTTCCAGTATCTCGCAAGAGCCTCACCTTGTATTAAGCAATCAAATGGTTAAGGTGTGAGAAAATTACAAATATTTGGGAATACCAGTTCCTTCTCCCCCTCATACAGAGTATGTCAAAGATTTGTGTGAAAGACTGCAACAGAGACTCAGACCGTTAAAGCTTCTTGCCAATAGGGTATCTGGTGTTGGTATTAACATATGCCGAACTTTCTACCTCGCATATGTCAGGTCATTAGTCGACTATCACACCCTGCACTCTGTACTATGACTATCTTAAGACCCCTAGAAAAATTTCAGAACAAAGCTATGAGGATTATTCTTGGCTGCCCTATGAGTACCAGAATTATTAATATGCAACATGAATTAAACCTCCCACCTTTAATAGAAGATATCAGTCAGTCAGCTGTGATATTTGGAGTTAAATTAGCGAAATCAGCTCTGCCTCATCCATGTAATGCTGGTCATTTGCAAGGGCCGCAGTCAGCGCCAACAATCATTAAATCACTAATAAAAGGTAACACACAGTATGAAAGACAAATTCACCCTAAGATATTTAAGCTTATAACCAATGAGAGAAAAAAACAATGCAACACTATTTACTGAGAGTGGTCCTGCACGATTAATAAATCCTTGCAAGAGGAATGGGCCAGAAATTCTCTTTCCAATATTATCATCTGGTCCGAATGTCGCTCCAATTATTAAAAAACATCAATGGTTAGATGAAATTGAAGTCTTTATTGGAACTAGTTTCCCAAATAACAATGAAACACTCTGCATTTACACTGATGGGTCTCACACAAGCAGTACAGGAGGGTCTGGGTGCAGCATTATAGTTTATGCAAATTTTGAAGGGCAGCAAATATTTTATAAAGCACGGAGTATGCCAAAATGGTCATCAATCACCGAATGTGAAATTGTTGGACTAAGACTTGCTATTGAACA
>JAXCGZ010006103.1:40000-68182 GCA_037179515.1 Halocaridina rubra
TGGATAGGGATCGATATATTGATATGGCTGGCTCTAGAACTAGAGGTCATAGTTTGAAGCTTCGTAAGAAAACTTCTTTGCAGCATGTAAGAAAATACTTTTTTCAGTGTAAGAGTAGTTGATAATTGGAATTGGCTAAGCGAGGAGGTAGTTAATGCTATCTCAATCCATAGTTTTAAGGACAGGTATGATAAGTATCACTAAGTATAAAATGGAACCGATGAGGAGACGGGAAGACGTGCTTTGGGCTCTTTCCCGTAAACCCAATTAGGTAATCAAATACACATATACATACACACATACATATATATATATATATATATATATATATATATATATATATATATATATATATATATATATATATATATATATATACACACACACAATAGAGTGGATGGGGATCGATATTTTGATATGGCTGGCTCTAGAACTAGAGGTCATAGTTTGAAGCTTCGTAAGAAAACTTCTTCGCAGGATGTAAGGAAATACTTTTTCAGTGTAAGAGTAGTTGATAATTGTAATTGGCTAAGCGAGGAGGTAGTTAATGCTATCAAATGGACAGTGGAGATCTGACGTGGTGGATGAAGCATTATTAAAAGACCTCATTAAGAAGATTATGCCAAATGACCGTCCACCTGACCTGAGGTTTGAAGATAATCCCATCGTGAATCCTCCTGGGAATCGTAGCTAGCATCTCTCCCCACCTTTATCCAGAGCTTTGTATTTATCAATTCATTTGTACCTGAAGAGGACTGGAGTCCAGTCGTAATATATAGTACATCTTCGCTTCTTTTTGTGTTTTATTTATGGGCCTTTTTTTGCTTCATATTGTGCTGTGATATAGCAGTTTATTTTGCATATATATATATATATATATATATATATATATATATATATATATATATATATATATATATATATATATATATATATATATATATATATTTTTTTAAGAGTGTGACACCGGGATAGGCAGAAACTGCCCTCATCAACAAAGGGCCGGGCACGAGAAAATACCAAGACGAAGGAAAAGAAAAAGTTAAGGGCAAGGCAGAGATGAGGTAATGTCACACAAAGGAAAACGACAGACAGAAAAAACAGTAAAAGTAATGAGGACCCAGAGATATGGAGGACTAGGCTCTGAGATGACGATAGATCTGCTTTTTGAAGGATGAAAGGTCATAAGAATTAGGAAAGACAGAAGGAGGAAGAGAGTTCCAGAGTCTGGAGGTAGATGGGAAAAAGCAGTTGCTGCACCGACCAATCCGCGAGCTACAAATCTCCACACAGTACCTGTGAGATGAGGCCGCTTGGCGAGTGTTACGCGGCCTCGGCAGTGGAGGAGGGATGCAACTCGCCAACTCATCAGAGCAGCGATGGAAGTAGTAGCGGTAGAAAAGCGAAAGGGAAGATACCTTACGGCGAAGAGAGAGAGAATCCAGGTTAGCAGTAAGAGAAGGATCATTAATGAGTCTGACTGCCTTAGATTTAACCCTATCAAGAATATAAGTAAAGGAAGAAGCACCCCAGATGTGTGAGCAGTATTCTAAGCAGGGGCGGATAAGACCTTTGTAAATTTTAAGTAACTGCAATGAGGAAAAGTAATAACGAAAACGAAACAAAACCCCCAATTTTTTGGATGAAGATTTAGAAATTTGGATTATGTGATTCCTCCAAGACAAGTTAGAGGCTATATGGATTCCTAATATATTGATAGAGTTAAGAGGGTAAATTTCATTAGTTTCGAAGACAATAGGGTTATCAGGAGGAGAAGAAGATAAAGAGATAGCCAGAAACTGTGTCTTGGAGGCATTGAATTTAACTAAATTTTGAGTGCCCCATTCAGATACTCTCTGCAAATCGGAGTTAAGAGTAGAAGAAAGAGTGATACGAGATTGACTACGAGTAACAGATGAAGGTTGTGAAGAAAAGGCAGAGGAAAAGTGAAGGGTAGAATCATCGGCAAAGGCATGTGTGTGTGTGTGTGTGTGTGTGTGTGTATGTGTGTATATATATATATATATATATATATATATATATATATATATATATATATATATATATATATATATATATGTGTGTGTGTGTTTGTGTGTATGTATTTATGTATGTGTGTATGTATGTATGTATATATATATATATATATATATATATATATATATATATATATATATATATATATATATATATATATATATATATATATATATATATATATATATATATATATATATATATATATATATATAATTGCTATTATTAAGATTCTTTTGTTAATACAATTTAGCCAAGTATGGACTTTAATTCCTTTTGCGGCCTGTTTGTGGGGATTACTGACTAACCCCGGCGGGCATTTAAGATTGTTATCTATTAATCCCATGCTTAGGACTCCTGGGCGGCTCTTTTGTCTCCTTCTTTTCAAGTGCTCTTCTGTTTTGCTAGTTGTATCTCTTGCCAGTGTATTTTGAGAAGATGACCAGTACTTATACTAAATATATATATATATATATATATATATATATATATATATATATATATATATATATATATATATATATATATATATATATATATATATTTTCGTTGTTTTATTTAATGGGCTTCTCCTTCCATATATATATATATATATATATAATATATATATATATATATATATATATATATATATATATATATATATATATATATATATGTATATATGTGCATATATGTATGTATGTATGTATATATATATGTATGTGTAAGTCTATATGTATCAATAATTACTACTTTTGATTCATAACTCTATCTATATATAGAAGCTGTAGTAATGATGATGGTGGTGGTAATAATAATAATAATAATAATAATAATAATAATAATAATAATAATAATAGTCATGATAATGGTAGCAATAGTTGTGATAATAGTGATAATGGATTAAGCTGACATAATTCTCTCATGTACATAATTTGAAGGGTGGAGAAGGGGAAGGGCTTTCAGTCTTTCTCTTTCTTTTCCTTCCAAATTGTGTTTATGTGTGATTACCATATTGTGATTACCTAATTGTGTTTACGGGAAAGAGCCCAAAGCTCGTATCTTCCCGTCTCCTCATCGGTTCCATTTTATACTTAGTCATACTTATCATACCTGTCCTTAAAACTATGGATTGAGATAGCATTAACTACCTCCTCGCTTAGTCAATTCCAATTATCAACTACTCTTACACTGAAAAAGTATTTCCTTACATCCTGCAAATAAGTTTTCTTACGAAGCTTCAAACTGTGACCTCTAGTTCTAGAGCCAGCCATATCAAAATATCGATCCCTATCCACTCTATCATAACCATGAAGGAATTTAAAGACTGTCACCATATCCCCCCTCACTCTTCTAGCTTCGAGTGATGGTAAGTCTAATTCCCTCAGCCTCTCATCATAACCGAGATTGCGTATTTCTGGCACCAGTTTCGTGGCATGTCTTTGAACTTTTTCAAGCTTAGCTATGTGCTTTTTCAAGTGCGGATTCCAAAAGGGGGCTGCATATTCGAGTTTTGGCCTCACATGGGTTACATAAATATTTCTGAACATTTCCTTGTCCATGTGCGTGAAGGCTACCCTTACATTTGTATGTATGTTCAGGTTTATATGTGCACATATATGCGATTAATTACATGCACTTTCCTTTGCTGTGTTACCCTCAGATGACAATGATGTGTATGAGTATGCATGTATGCATCAGTATCTGCGGTAATGACGAATAACCCCTTTTGCTGAAATGAATACCACAAACTCTCTCTCTCTCTCTCTCTCTCTCTCTCTCTCTCTCTCTCTCTCTCTCTCTCTCTCTCTCTCTCTCTCTCTCTCTCTCTCTCTCCTTGATATGTATGACTATGAAGCCCCAGTGGTGTTTCTATTGCTCATCTAATTAATGCATGCATATGTATATGTACCTACTTATTATTATAACCTGAAAATTGTTATTCTATATCTGCTTCAAATTGTCTGCAGTAGTACTGTTGAAAAGTGAAATGTTACTTAAATGATATCACTCAATAAGGGCTATTGAAAGTATTGATACAACTATTACTCTTCAATTACTCTTCAATTATTACACAATATTTTATTATTAATTACTTGCTATGATATTTAAAATTAATTGCAAATTCTATTAATATTTCATTTATACATAACCAAATAGATTGCAATGTTTATCAACTGCAATATCACTGGGAGTGCCCATGTGCACATGTCCCCGTGTACAGTTATCTGAATAAATGAATAAAAAAAACTCAAACATGCAATGCAGTCACATGCAACACTCAGATCACACACACACTCACTTACCACACTAGGTCCCGGGATCCCAGACTTAAATCCCATACTCCCACACCTCAACAGCCTATCCAGACACCTTCCTCTGCCTCCTCTTCCCAACAACAAGCCCTCTTCACAGTTAATGAGCTCACCAACCTTCTTACTTAGGCTCTACTGGCAGCCGTTCGACTCCTCGCAACCGATGCCACTCCTCAAGATGCTTACAATCAAGTCATCAAAGTAGTCCATTCCATCGTCACCCAAGCCCTCGTCTCCAGGACCCACTGCCAGCCTCAATAAACCACCACTCCTACCACCTTCACCTCCTTAAGTCATCAAGATGTCTAATCTCGGGATCCTACACTGGAACGCCCAGGGTCTCAGACACAAGGTACAACATCTTGAAGGCATTGCCAAGGCTGACAACATAGATGTCATCATGGTTTAACAAACCCTGTGCACAGAGCAAAACACTCCAAAAATCTCAGGATACAAAGGATTCTACCAGCACTGGTCTCCAGGGGAGAACAGAGGCAGTGCCACCTTCATCAAGAAAAACTTGTTAGCCAAGGAAATTACCTGACCAGTCTTCTGCGGCAAATATGTCCACGTCCTCACTGTTAACATCAAACTTCAGGGCAGCTGCATATATCTGTACTACATTTACAGACAACACAATGGTGGCTTAGACCTCACTACCCTCTTCGGGCTAGCCAGTCATCGTGACTTGGTAATAGGAGGCGACTTCAACGTGCACCATCCAAGATTCAGGTATGAGCATCCCTGTGCAGCAGGCAGACACATCATGAGCCTGCTGGACGACCAAGAAGACGTCACCCTTCTCAACAATCACTAGCCAACTCATGACAGAGGTGGAATACTGGACCTCACCATTGTCTCAAACTCCCTAAGGCAAGACGCAACATGGAGAGTTCATCCCCTGGTCACAAGTGAGCACTACGGGATCCATCTCACGCTGCCAATTCCTGAATTCTTTCCAAATCCCTGCTCCTCCCCCTCTATGGAATTTCAAGAAGGCCGACTGGGGCCGATTCCAGGAGCACCTCAGCAATTGGTTTTCAGCCTACACAGCATCTGAAGACATCGACCAAGCAGAGGCCGAGCTAGTCAATGCCCTGCAAGCTGCAGCAAACTCTTCCATCCCCCTCTGTAAACCACAACACACCACTCATCGGGACAGATGGTACTACTGTGATAGAGTTAAAGAACTCAATCTCCGGCTTAACGTCATCCAGAAAATGCACAGAAAACGTCGCACTGTAGACTCCTACCGCACTCTCCAGGCAGTCAAAGAACATGTCCATGAAGAGACACGCACCATTAAGAGGAAAAAATGGCTAGAGTGGTGTTCCACCCTAGATGCTCACACCTCTGTGGACCAGATGTGGAGGAGCATTAACTCCTTTGCTTAAGGTAAACCTCCTAAAACCATCCCCCACAGGGATCCTAGCAGGGCAGCAGAACTCTCCATCAAATTTGTGGAAAGAGCAAGCTCCCCATTGCCACCAGAACAACTCTTCAGGACCTCACCATGGCAAAATGGGAAGAAATAAAAGAGGCCACCAACACTGAAGACCAAACAGATGTCCTCTTCTCTCTGGCTGAGCTACAAAGTGTAAGCAAAAGCTCTAAGAACACAGCCCCAGGTGGTGATAGAATCACATATGCAATGATTCAAATTATGGGGCTCCAAGGGGAGCTTGCTCTTCTCTCTCTGATCAATTCAACATACACACAAAGAATCAGACCAGCCTCATGGAACAGAGCAGACATTCAGCCCATCCCAAAACCACAGGACCCTGACAACCCTCGCCCCATCTCCCTCCTAAGCTGCCTGAGCAAGACGGCAGAAAAGATGGTATTTAACAGGGTCTGCTGGAAATGCCCACAATTCCCAGAACATATGTTTGCCTACCAGCCTGGCATAGGCACCTCAGAATGCATAGCCTCCATGCTATCATATATCAACAACTGCCGTGGATACTTCGTTTTCCTAGACCTAGAGAAGACCTTTGAACTAAGCAATGTGCCAGCGATACTCTCAGCTCTCGTTGCAAAGCAGATCAAAGGAAACCTTCTCTCATGGATCAAGCAGAGTCTACAAAACCGTAGTGCGCAAGTCAAAGTAGAAGGGCACTACTCCACCTACAAAAAACACAAAAATGGGACCCCCCAAGGTGGAATCCTTAGCCTCTTCCTCTTTAATGGTCTCATGGAAAAACTCATGGACATCACACTACCACATGGAGGCACACTCTTCAATTATGCAGATGACTCTGCCCTCATCACAATAGGCGACAGAAGCTCCAACAAGACCCAGCGCTGCCTCACCAAGATTCACCAAGCCTCACTCTCTCTCGGAGCTCAAATCAATGCCCGCAAAACCAAGGCCCTTCCCATCCACCAGTGGAGACCAGACACTAATCTGGTCACAGGTAACGTGCCTGTGGGCTGGGTTACCAAGCACCGATACCTGGGTGTAGTCATAGACGGCAAACTAACCTTTGGACCTGAAATTCAACACTCGCGCGGCAAATGCAGCCAGCAACAAGCGGTCCTTCATCGGATATCGGGCCGCTACGACGGTGCATCCTTTAATGTCTTCAAAACCTTCTATGTACAAGCCATAAGCAGCCTCATAGACTATGCTTGTCCCACACCTCTGGCTACTAAAAGACCAACAATGGGACAAGATAGAAGTCATTCAAAACTACACCATGCATACCATGCTAGGAGCCCCCATGTGGACCAAGAGAGAAAACATCCAGATGGAATCGGGACTCATGCCACTCAAACTCAGAGCTCAGAGAAGACTGACTCTCCTTCTGGCCAAAACCACCACTGCCCAACATACCTGCCTCGCTGGCACAAATCTCTAGCTAGCCCTCAATCGCCACCCCAACCACCATCCTAGAACCTGGGCAGCCAAGGTCTGTGCTGGCCTGCAAGCACTGCCAGTCAGGGAGAACATCCTAGCCAAGATACAGGACACTCCACTTCCTGAATACCGATGCCCACCCCCTTGGAATGACCAACCACCTGACATAAAGATCAAAGTAGTGCTTTCATTGCTGCACTACCACAGTCCTTAGTTAGATGGTATCGATTTATATAATTTGCTTTGTTGAGATCATTGCCAGATTGTGAAGACTTAGATGGGGTTTTACAAAATGGCCTAAAAATGTGGCCCATCAATAGTAAAGAAAACAGCCCAGCTGGGGCTTGCATTGTCAGCTTGGACTTGTGTTGGCTAGCTTAGGTGATACTGCCCAGCTGGGGTGACACTGCCTGGCTGGGCTTATGTTGCTCAGTTGGGGTGACACTGCCAAGTTGGAGTGATGCTACCCAGCTGTGGCTATGATGCCCAGTTATAGTTTGACTGCCCAGCTAGGACTGTTGTGTTGGCAAGCTGAGGTGATGCTACCCAGATAAGGTGATGCTATGCAGCTTGGGTTTTATGTTGTCCACCTGGGGTGACATTGCCTAGCTGGGGTTGCATTGCCCAGCTGGCATTATATAACCTCACCTAAAGTTATATGTAATCCATTTCTTTGCTCTTTATATTGGGCTCACAAGATTTCATCTTGTGAACCATTTACCTGTATTCCTTTTCTTCTTCTCTCGCTTTTCCCATATCTATATGGGGTTGCAGTTACTTATCAGCCTTTTCCACACACTCTTGTCCAATGCTTCCTCCCCACTGAGGTCCTTCTCTCTTAAGTCGTCCCATATACAGTCATCCCATTCTCTTTGTGGTCTCCCTCTTCCTCTCACACCCTCCACCTCTAGCTCCATCATCCTTCTACCAATCCAATCTTCATCTCTCCTCACACAATGTCCATACCTCTGAAGCCTTCTTTCTTGCATCTTCTTCCCCACTTGTGTCACCTTGGCTGTCTCTCCAATTCTCTCATTCCTGATCCTATCCCTCCTCGTCACACCCAACATCCATCTCACCATTCTCATCTCTGCCACTTCCATCTTTCTTTCTTGTGTTTCCTTAACAGGCCATGTCTCCGAGCCATATATTATCACTGGCCTTACCACTGCACAATATATCATGCCTTTCACTCTTGCACTAACGTTTCCATCACATATCAGTCCAGAGCATTTCCTTCAATATTTTCATCCTGCTTGTTTCCTCCCATTTATTTCTCTATCCAGTTCACCATCCTGCGACAGATTTGACCTTAAGTACCTGAAAGTCTCCACCTTTTTTAACCTCTCCTGTGCCAAGTACAATTGACTGTAATCATCTTGTTCTCCCATCTGCATGTATTCTGTTTTGCCCCGTCTTATCTTTAGCTCTCTACTTTCCAACTTGTCCCTCCACTTGTTCAACTTCTCCTCCACTTCCTCTCTGGTCTCCACCACCAAGACTATGTCGTCGGCAAATAACATAGGCCATGGGGCCTCCTCCAGTACGTCCCTCACTATCACATCCATGACCAGGTTGAAAAGGTATGGACTCAATGTCGACCCCTGATGTAGTCCAACTGTCATTGGGGACTTGTCTGTCACCCTGGCCGCTGTCCTCACTCGTGTGTATTCATCTCTGTACATATCCTGGCACGCCCTCACATACTTTTCTGGCACTCCCTTCTCCCTCATGCACCTCCACACGTCCTCCCTTGGTACTTGATCGTAAGATTTTTCCAAATCAATAAAAACCAGATTTAATCCCTTTTATTTCTCTCTGTACTTTTCCATTAACTGTCTCAACTCAAAGATAGCATCCGTTGTACTCCTTCCTGGCATAAATCCAAACTGAGCTTCCGTTATTTCCGTACATTCTCTCAGTCTTTTGTCCATTACTTTCTCGTATATCTTCATAGTATGGCTCATAAGCTTAATCCCTCCATACTTTTCACAGTCCTGGATGTCCCCCTTCTCTTTGTAAACTGGTACCAGGGTAGTTTCTCTCCATTCATTTGGTATTTTTTTTTTCACTATCAAATGCTTGGCAAATAATCTCGTACTCAATCTCGACTCCCAAGTTGCCCAGTGCTTTCCAAGCCTCAACAGGTATCTCATCTGGTCCAACTGCTTTCCCATTCTTCATGCTTCCAATTGCTTCCTTCACCTCTTCCACCCTAATATCTTCCACCTCCACCTCATTTGGCTGTCCATACTCTATAATTTGCCTCGGGTTTTCTATATTTAGCAATGTCTCAAAATAGCTCTTCCATCTCTGTTTGATATCCTGCTCTTCACACAAAACTCTTCCCTGTTCATCTTTAATTTGCTTTACATGTACCAAGTCTTTAGTAGCTTTATTTCTCTGCTTTGCTATACTGAACACTTTCTTTTGTCCATGTCTAGTGTCCAGATCTTCATAAATATATTGTAGACTCTCTGCTTTCGCTACTGCTACCACTCTCTTAGCATCTTCTTTGCCACTTTGCACTGTTCTTGATCATCTGCATTTCCCGTTGCATCGTACCTTTTCTTTGCCACCTTTTTATCGTGAATCTTAGCCTATACCTCTGGTGTCCATCACCAGTTTTCTTTATCTTGTAGTGTTTTCTTCCCTGAAGTTTTCCCCAGCTCTTGTTTTCCAGCCTCTCACAATTCTTCCAACATCGTCCCAGCCTCTGTTTCTCACATATGTTGTCAAATTTTGACTTACTGCCTTCCTAAAGGCTAATTTACTTTCATCCTCCATTATCTTCCACCATTTTATTTTCACCATCTTTTGCACTCTTCTTCTTATCCTTCTTACTAATATAAGGTCTGTTACTACCAGCCTATGCTGCAGAGCCATACTTTCTCCCTTGATTACTTTACAATTTATGATTTCATTTTTATCTTTCCTCCTAAACAAGAAAAAGTCAAGCTGGCTTTCTCTATTTCCACTTCTGTAGGTGAACATCCGTGCTTCTCTTTTCTTAGAGAAGGTGTTAACAATAGCTAGGTCAAATGCCGTTGCAAAATCAATTATCTGTTCTTCTTTCTTTCTCCCACTCCCCATCCTCCATGCCCTCTCTGAATGTTTGCATTTTCTTGTCCTATGTGGCCATTTAGATCACCTCCCTGCATTATCCTCTCATTTTCTGGCACTGCCCTTATCAAGCTGTCCATCTGTCTCCAGAACTCCTCCTTTTCCCCTGCTGGGCATCCTCTTTGTGGGGCGTAGGCTGATATAACACTGACTGTCATTCTGTAGCCTGCCACTTTTACTTTAATAATTCTGTCATTCAATCTTAAAACTTCTTTAACACTTTCTTGCCATCTCCTGTTCAGTATCACTCCTACACCATTCCCACCACGTGCATCTGCTCCACTGTATATCAACTTATATTCTTTCTCAAGTGGCTTTGCCTTATTTCCTCTCCACTTCGTCTCTTGTATACAGCAGATCTCTACCTTCCTTCTCTCCAGCATGTCTACCAATTCTCTTCCTCTCCCTGTCATGCTTCCTACATTTATGGATCCAATCCTCAACTTCATTGTTTGGGCTTTCTTCTTTAGCCACGCTCGTCCTTGACGCGGTAGCCCTCTCATATTTTCCATGGTAGTTGGGCGAGGCTCCTGCGCGTCGCTTTCAGGGTACGCCCTTGGCCTTACTCTCTCTACAATTCTGGCTCCTTTCCATAGTTTTGGCTTTTGTGTTTTACTGATGGATGCCCTTCCTACCTCAAACCCTCCCCCATTTATCCGGGCTTGGGACCGGCACCGAGTTTAGCTGGCTTGTTATCCTGGTGGCTGCATTTCTTTTACGATCAGGTAATGATTAGCGAGCCCCAATATAATTAATAACTTCGCAAATGGTTAAATTAGGAGGTTAGGTTTGAATCTAACCTAACTGACCTAATAATTTAAAGGGTTATTTAGTGTACCAGGGCTTCTAATATTTACCTGATTCTCCATTTTTCTCAGGGACTTGAAACCTCAGCTCATATGTCAAGGCATCGTGTGCTGGGGTTTCTTCAGCGCACAATGGCTTCGTATGGGCTTGATCTAGAGCTGTAACGCCTCTTTTTTATTAGAGGCTTGTAGAGGTTGAATGAAACCTTCCCCCAACTATTATATGTTAAGATATTTTTTAAATTATATTATTAAAATTATCTTTATTTTAATTGTTAATTATTTATATTCTATTTTTCTATTTTCGGTTTTCGGTTTAGATTTTTTACTTTATCAACTTTTTTTTTTCTGCTTTGATATATCGATATATAATCATTGAAATTTTAATATGTTTTAGTATTAAGAATTATTTTTTGAGAAAATGTATAATTGTGTACAAACAGTTCCCTAAAAATTGGGTAACAAATAATAAAAAAGCTAATGTGTAATGAGGCGAGATTTTGATTGAGAGTTGACCACTTTGTTTACCTAAATAGACCACTGTAGACGTTAAAAAGATTCTCTGTTTCATTATAATTTGATTTATTTTTGCTACTTCTAGGACTGATAATGTTAAGAATATTTTATTTATTAATGGTATGATAATTAATTTGAGTTTTATTGTATATACAGTATCTAGTTTTTTAGCAAGAAGTTACTATATAACTCAAAGCACTGTGTGTACTGACTATGGCCGATTTCTTAAACAGTGTAAACTTAGGATACCATATTGTTAGTTAGCTAGACACACACAAATGGACTACATAAACGCATCTGATGCTGTTCTGTGTATGGCCCGACTTTTTAAACAGTGTAAACCTAGGATACCATATTGTTAGTTAGCAAGACACACACAAATGGACTTCATAAACACGTCTGACGCGGTTCTGTGTATAGCTAGGATCCCGTACGGGATCCTAGCCATACACAGAACCGCGTCAGATGAGTTTATGAAATACAGTTTAAAAAATCGGGCATATTTATCCTCCTCCTCCTATAAGAACACTAAATCTTTAAAAGGCTTCATTTTAAGTGGTTAAGTATATGAGTTATTAAGTATGCAGTCTTAGTAAAAATTATTAAATTATCCAAATTAAATTTACTTTTGTTCCCATGTTTAATTGAATGATATACCTTTTGTCAATAGTCAACATTGAATTGTAATTCTATGTTGTAATAATGTATTGTTATTTTTTCTAATTTAGTTCAATTTCTAATATTTGAAGTATATTTTATTGCCATCTTTATTTCAATAGGATATATATATATATATATATATATATATATATATATATATATATATATATATATATATATATATATATATATATATATATATATATATATATATATATATATATATATATATATATATATATATATATATATATATATATATATATATATATATATATATATATATATGTCAGAGATGTAAAAGTACTGAAAATTATTTATTATATTGTGTGTGTGATTACCTAATTGTGATTACCTAATTGTGTTTACGGGAAAGAGCCCAAAGCTCGTATCTTCCCGTCTCCTCATCGGTTCCATTTTATACTTAGTGATACTTATCATACCTGTCCTTAAAACTATGGATTGAGATAGCATTAACTACCTCCTCGCTTAGCCAATTCCAATTATCAACTACTCTTACACTGAAAAAGTATTTCCTTACATCCTGCAAAGAAGTTTTCTTACGAACCTTCAAACTATGACCTCTAGTTCTAGAGCCAGCCATATCAAAATATCGATCCCGATCCACTCTATCATAACCATGAAGGAATTTAAAGACTGTCACCATATCCCCCCTCACTCCTCTAGCTTCGAGTGATGGTAAGTCTAATTCCCTCAGCCTCTCATCATAACTGACATTGCGTATTTCTGGCACCAGTTTCGTGGCATGTCTTTGAACTTTTTCAAGCTTGGCTATGTGCTTTTTCAAGTGCGGATTCCAAAAGGGGGCTGCATATTCGAGTTTTGGCCTCACATAGGTTACATAAATATTTCTGAACATTTCCTTGCCCATGTGCCTGAAGGCTACCCTTACATTTGATAAGAATGCATATGCTGCCCTTACTATGCCATTTATATGTATTTCTGGAGACAAATCTGCCAGTATGTTTACTCCTAGATCTCTCTCATTTTCTGTCTCCTGAAGTTGCACTCCAGCCACCGAGTAGTCAAGCTTGGGCCTTCTTGCACTTGTACCCATTCTCATTACCTTACATTTTGAAGTATTGAATTTCATTAGCCACTTTTCTGACCACTCATGCAGATTATTTAGATCCTCCTGAAGTTCTCTACCATTATTCTCGTTTTTTACTTTCTTCACAATCTTTGCATCATCTGCAAACATATTCATGAATGAATTTACAGACTCTGGTAGGTCATTTACATATACAAGGAACAAAAGTGGCCCTAAAACTGAACCCTGTGGAACTCCACTACTAACTCTTCTCCATTCAGACACTGAGTGTCTTACTCTAACCCTCTGTTCCCTTCCTTCTAAGTAAGTTTTTATCCATTCCAAAACATTTCCACCTATTCTAGCCATTGATTGCAGCTTCCTAATAAGTCTCCCATGTGGAACAGTGTCAAACGCTTTCTGGAAGTCTAGGAATATGCAATCTGCCCAGCCCTCTCTTTCCAGTAAGATTTGGCTTACCTCATCATAAAATTCTAATAAGTTTGTTACTGTTGATCTACCTTCTCTGAAGCCATGTTGCCTCACTGACAAAAAGTTGAAAGATTCCAAGTGAAGAGAGATATGTTTCCTTAGTAGTTTCTCCATAACTTTGCAAACTATGCTGGTCAAGGAATCTGGTCTATAGTTCAGAGCCGTATCCCTCCTTCCCTTTTTGAAGATAGGTATCACATTTGCTTGTTTCCAGCATCTTGGAATCTCCCCCGACTCCAGTGACTCCTTAAATATGATACTTAGTGCCACTGATATTGTGTCTGCGCATTTTTTAAGCACATGAGGGGATATGTCATCAGGACCTGTAGCTTTATGAACATCTAAATCCATCAGCGCTTTGCATACCTCTGTGGCTGTAAGGTTGATGTTCTCTAATACCGGCCCTTGAGCTTCTATCACTGCAATCTGAGGGGGTGGGGTATTTTCTACTGTAAATACTGACTGAAACTCCTTGTTCAATTCTTTGGAGATCTCTTCATCCGTCTCAGTGATGCTTCCATCCGCTCTCTTTAGCCTTAAAACTTGTTCTTTTACCTTCAGTTTTCCTCTGATAAAGCTGTGGAAAAGCTTGGGATTTTCTTTAGCCTTCCTGGTGATGTCCCTCTCATAATCTCTCTCTGCCTCTCTCCTTTTACTTAGGTAGTCATTTCTTGCTCTTTTGTAGGTTTGCCAGGCATTTATGTTTTTTCTCCTCCTATACCTTTTCCAGCATTTGTCTCTCCACTCCTTAGCTCTTTTACACCCATTATCGAACCATTTCTCTCTGGCATGAATTACACCTACTTTGGTGACAGGTATGCAGCAATCTACTATCTTCCCATATTTCTCACAAAAGATGTCATACATTTCTTGTACAGATTTGTTGTAAAATAAGGTTCTCCAGTCAATAACTGCAAAAAGCTCATTCATTTTGATGTAATCTCCTTTCGGATAGTTCCTCCTCATGTCCTCAGTGCCTCTACTCTCAGGAAGAATATCTTCATTGATATACTCCACCAACAACACACAGTGGTCACTCTTTCCAATTGGTGGTTCATACTCAATTTTTTCAATATCCAACACATTATCTGTGAACACTAGATCAAGTAGTGATGGCTCATCCCCACCCCTGGCCCTTGTTGGTTCCATTACATGTTGGTGTAGGAAATTTCCTTGTACGCAATCTAGGAATCTTGCCCCGAATGAGTCCTCACCACTGTGTGGGTCAAGATTTATCCAATCTATTTCTTTATGATTAAAGTCTTCCATAATCAAAATCCTACATTTTTTTTCCCGTGCCATGTTAACAACTGAGTTTATGACTTCAATAGTACCTATATGACTTTCCTCATAAACTTCAAGCCTATTTTGGTTCCTTGGTGGGTTGTATACAACAGTTATTATAATGCTCTCTGACCCAGTATTTATGCGAGCAACAAGAAATTTCTTGAACTCACTTTCTATAGCCAAGTTTATTTCTTCAACTTGAATCCTTTCACTTATGAGCAGTGCTATCCCTCCACCAGTCCTCTCAGATCTTTCAACCCTTAATATTCTGAAGCCCTTAGGAAAAACTGTGACACTGTTTATGTCCTCACTCAACTTAGTCTCTGTAATTGCTACTATATTTGCCTTACTGTTGTGAATCCTATCTTTTAATTCTACTGCCTTACCAGCTAATCCATCAGCATTTGTGTATAACAATCTTAATGAGGCCCCATCCCCTGATCTTCTGTCATTATCTTCTTTATCTCCCCTTTGTCTGGAAGAACTCTGTAATGAAAATTTTTCTTCTCTTCTTCATTTCTTTCATCATTTAACCTTCTTGCCTCTTGCAACAAGTTTTTGATCTTTCCCATCTCTTCCTGTGTTCTGTATCGTCTAATGAACACTTCTTTGAATTCTGTGTGTTTGTGAATATACATCTTACGACTTCGCATGCTTTTAAGTAGCCACTTGTTGGGATTAATAAACAATAAGAAGATTCTTATTTAACCTAACAACAAAATAAAGGATACCGGGTCTTTAGGAATAAACTTTAAATAAATGTATTGGCCTGAAAATTATATATCTGTTACCCATAAAATATTCATAGAAAACGTATTTAAGTAAAGAAAACTATTAATAATGACCTAGCTAATGGGAGACTTTTCCAAAACTATTTAAATATAATTCAATACGAAACCTGGATGTATTTTAAATAAATCCGGGTCACAAACATGAGCATTAATAGTAGTCGGAATAGATGTAAAATTTACCAAACAAAACCAATAAAATATAGATTTCTGGAGATCACTGAATCCTTGAACAAAAATCGTCCAGTTACCTTCATATAATGACGTACGTTAAACAGATTTCACCCACCTCTTCCTAGATAAGGTGACGCACTAAGCTTACAGTATACATGAATGTCTTATATAATACTCCATATGTTTAGTTTTCAGATAGGATAACACCCCGAGTATAATAATATTACAAATGTTTATTTATATACATAAATTACTCTATTTTTACACTATTCTGATATGGAATACCCGAAGAACTTTTACATTGCATGTTTATATATTGCTAGATATTTTCCCCCAATATTCTGATAGGGTGACACCCTGAGCATTTTCATACTACACATGCATGTTTCTATTACTCGATATTTTAACATAGGACTTTGTTAGGGAGACACCCTGTACATTATTAAATTTCACATGCATGTTTATATACAACTCGATATTTTCCCACAATTAGGGTGACACCAAGCATTATTAAATTACACATGCATGTTTATATATTACTGTAGAGGAGTGAAAGCTTTGATGAGCAAAAATTGCAATTAAATTAAGAATATTAAAAGATCTTAATAATAATGAATAATTCAATAACATTTACAAAAGCAAAAAGCATATGCATCAGTAGCATAACAAAGACCCAATACCATCTAGAGTTCAAGGACATGAATGGAAGAGTTCTTTCATAGGAGGAAAGTCAAGTGAGCCAGATGGGAGGAAATGTTTTGAAAATCCACAGACAAGACAAGTTCCTCTTATTAGCAGAGGAGTAAGGAGACTCTTTGAAGAGGAAAAGCAATATGAAATGAAGGTATATCATCCGAAAGAGTGGAAGAGTTTGAGAGGGAAACGAGGGTACTTGGAAAGTACTCTCGGCCGAAGTTTGGAAGGGTTTGAGAGGAAAGTAGAGTACTTGGAAAGAGGAAAAGCAATAGGAAATTACGGTATATCAGCTGAAGAGTTTGAGAGGAAAAGGAGAGTACTTGGAAAGTACTCTCGGCCGAAGTTTGGAAGTGCTTGAGAGGAAAGGAGAGTACTTGGAATGTACTTTCGGCCGAAGTTTGGAAGGGTTTGAGAGGAAAATAGAGTACTTGGAAAGTACTCCCTGCCGAAATTTAGTAGGGTTTGAGAGGAAAGAGGAGTACTTGGAAAGAGGAAAATCAATAGGACCTGATGATATTTCGGCCGAAGTTTGGAACAGTTTGAGAGGAGAGGAGAGTACTTGGAGAGAAGAAGAGCAATACGCCCTGATGATACTTCGTTTAGAGGTGTTTTGAAAGGAAAGGCTGTAGACGCACTTTGGAACCTGAAATGCAAGATCTCTCAAAAAGAATGAATGCCAGACAGCTGGAGGAACAGCCATTTGGTCCTGATCTACAAATGGTAGGGCGATATTCAAGATTACTGTAGTTACCGAGCATAAAAATGATATTACAAACTTTTAAAGATATATGGAAGAATTCTATAAGAGAAAAACCACAGTAAGTGAGTAACAGTTTGGTTTTATGACAGGGAAATATACAGTGGATGCAATTCATGCAGTGAGGCAAACAAAGATGAAGAACAGAGTGGTACAGAATGCATTACACCAACTATCTATTGATTTGGAGAGAGAGTATGATCGGATACTCAGGCAAAAAATATGGAGATCTATGCGTGAGAAGGAAGTCTCTGAGAAGTATGTTAGGTGGTACAAGATATATATGCAGAGTCAACCACAGGTAAGAAGGTCTGTTGATACGACAGAAGAGTTTGAAGTGAAGGTCTGTCTCCATCAAGGTTCATATCTTCTAACATCATCGACCTTGTGATGGACGTTTTGAAATCAGATGTGAGAGAAAAGTGCCCCTGGAGTGCAATGTTCGCTGAAGATATTGTGTTCATAGATCTGATCTAAGAAGGAGTTGTGCTGAAGTTAGAAAGTTGAAGACAAGTACTTCAGGACCGAGGTCTGAAAATAAGCAGAGTTAAAATAGATTATCTATGGATGGGAGGAAAGGGTAGATAAGGAGGGTGAAATGGGGCCAGAACGACATGCAAGAGGGCAGCAACTATTAAATACCTCGCATCAAAAGTGACTGAAGATGGACAAATGGGCCCTGTAATTAACCACAGGATAGTGTACTTGGATGAATTGGAGAAGTTCATCAGAAATTTTGAGCGACAAGATGATTAGTCTGGAGGTTGAGAGAAAGATTTACAAATGTGTTGTTAGACCAGCTATGGCTCAAGAACGAAAACTGGAATTGGTAGAGATGCAGATGTTGAGATGGATATGTGATGCCACATAAAGATATAAGATCAGAAATGATTACATTAGAAAGATAGTTAAAGTATCAGAAAATTCGAAGAAAGTGCAAGAAAGAAGATTGCAGTGGTTTGGCCATGTAATGCGAGGAGAAGAAAACCATGTGTGTAGGAGTTATTGATATGTAGGTGTAGAGAAGGAGATAAGGAGGGAAGGTCGAAGTTCAGAAGGTAGGGTAATATCGCAAATGACATGAGGGAGAAGGTTCTAAGGGAATAGGATACATAAACAAACAAACAAACAAACAAACAAACAAACAAACAAACAAACAAACATTTATTTCCATTTTGTACAATGGTTATTCAACATTAATAGTAACTTATAAGTAGACATGTAATTAAACTAATAAATAAGAGGGTTAGACATATAGTTAAATTAAATGTAGCTTTCATAGAAAATAATAATGCTGTAATAAAAATGTTAACAATAATGTTAATAATAAAGTAGTAAGTATGCTACTAGATACAGGATCGTTATTATCGGCATCATTTCCATATTTGTTTCCTTACAATGAGAATAATTAGTTCTTAATGAGCAGCAACTATTTGTCCAAAAGAAAACTGTATAGTTTGCCTTTGAAAGCTGTGAAAGAGGATGCATTTTTAAGATGCTCTGGAATATTATTCCAGAGTGTTGGCCCTTTGATAGTGATCATCTTTGAACCTGCTTCTGTGTTTGTTCTGTGAATAAAGAGCTCACTGCTCTGTCTTGTGTTGGTTCCCCTTATATCCCTGACTGTTTTTAAATCAAATAGCCAGCTAGGATAATGATGGTCCAAAATTTTGAATACAAAAACATAAATAGCATAAGCGACCTTATTTTCTGCCCGCAGCCACCCAAGTTTATTGAGAGCTGGTAAGACAGGAAAAGGGGGAAAAGGAAAGCAAGAAATAGCGACCCCATATAAAAATGGGTTACTGTTGAAGAAGAAAAAGAGAAAATAAAAAATGTACAGAAACTACTGATAAACAAAATATAAAGTTTTATAATAAAAGTATAATGAATAGTAATTACATAAAAAAATATTAAAGATATATGGAAGACAAATTTAATTACATATTTCTTTAAGCAAAATATCACATCTCCTTATAAGAAACAGTCCCTTGTCTTCTGAAAAACCTCTCCAAGAGTGTTACGTTGTTTACCAATATACCTGCCCCTATGAAGATTGCAATCTTCAGATATTGGTATAACAACAACTAAATTGACAAAAAGGTTAAATGAACATTTTGTAAAAAAGTGTACATCATCACCCTATTGATTACAGAACACCAGACCTTCATTACAAGAAAAATATTGATTGAAAATTTAAAAATACTGCACAAAAAAAGAGCATCTATGGAACCTGCAAATTCTGGAAGCTCTATATATAAATGAACTGCAATACAGAATCTCATTCCTTTATTATTAATACTCTACAGAAGGAGAGGTTCGCACTTATAGAGGTTTATATATTATCAGATATTTTTACAGAATATTCGGATAGGGTGACAACCAACGAATGATGAAATTAAACGTACATGTTTATATATTAATCGATATTTTTACGCAATATTTATAGAGGATGACAGCCTTAGCATCATCAAATACACATGCATGTTTATATTCACTTATTTTTACACGACATTCAAGTTGGGTGACACCCTAAGAATTATTTAGATTACATACACATACATGTTTATATATTACTTGATATTTCTACGGAACATTTAAATATGGTGACACCCTAAACATTATTGAACTACACACGCATGTTTATATAATACTCGATATTTTTACAGAATATTCATATAGGATGACATCCTATGCATTACTGAACTACACATGCATGTTTATATAATACTTTATATTTTTATAGAATATTCCAGTAGTGTGACACCCTGAACATTAATAAATTCCACATCCAGTTTATATATTATTCGCTATTTTATACAATATTCAAACAGGGTGACACCCTTTGCATTATTAAATTACACATATATGTTTATATATTTCTCGATATTTATACAGAATATTCAGGTAGGATGACACCCTGAACATTATTTAACTATGCATGCATACTTATAGAATTATCGATATTTATACACAATATTTAGGTAGGGTGACACCCTGAGCAATATCAAACTATACATGCATGTATACAATATTTAAACAGGGTGATATTATGATCATTATCAAATAACACATACATGGTTATATATTACTCGATATCCTTAAAGAATATTCAGTAAAGTATACATTCTAAGGCGTTTGTAAAGTCAAACATACAGATGATATAAAAATAGATCAAACTACTAAGGAAACATATCTCTCTTCACTTGGAATACTTCAACTTTTTGTCAGTGAGACAACATGGCTTCAGAGAAGGTAGATCAACAGTAACAAACTTATCAGAATTTTATGATGAGGTAAGCCGAATCTTACAGGAAAGAGAGGGCTGGGCAGATTGCATATTCCTAGACTTCCAGAATGCGTTTGACACTGTTCCACATAGGAGACTTATTAGGAAGCTGCAAGCAATGGCTAGAATAGGTGGAAATGTCTTAGAAGGAAGGGAACGGGGGGTTAGAGTAAGACACTCAGTGTTTGAATGGAGAAGAGTTAGTAATGGAGTTCCAAAGGGTTCAGTTTTAGAACCACTTTTGTTCCTTGTATATATAATTGACCTACCAGAGTCTGTAAATACATTCATGAATATGTTTGCAGATGATGCAAAAATTGTGAAAAAAGTAAGAAACGAGAAAAATGGTAGAGAACTTCAGGAGGATCTAAATAATCTGCATGAGAAGTCAGAAAAGTGGCTAATGAAATTCAATACTTCAAAATGTAAGGTAATGAGAATGGGTACAAGTGCAAGAAGGCCCAAGCTTGACTACTCGGTGGCTGGAGTACAACTTCAAAAGACAGAAAATGAGAGAGATCTAGGAGTAAACATACTGGCAGATTTGTCTGCAGAAATACATATAAATGACATAGTAAGGGCAGCATATGCATTCTTATCAAATGCAAGGGTAGCCTTCAGGCACATGGACAAGGAAATGTTCAGAAATATTTATGTAACCTATGTGAGGCCAAAACTCGAATATGCAGCCCCCTTTTGGAATCCGCACTTGAAAAAGCACATAGCTAAGCTTGAAAAAGTTCAAAGACATGCCACGAAACTGGTGCCAAAAATACGCAATCTCAGTTATGATGAGAGGCTGAGGGAATTAGACTTACCATCACTCGAAGCTAGAAGAGTGAGGGGGATATGGTGACAGTCTTTAAATTCCTTCATGGTTATGATAGAGTGGATAGGGATCGACATTTTGATATGGCTGGCTCTAGGACTAGAGGTCATAGTTTGAAGCTTCGTAAGAAAACTTCTTTGCAGGATGTTAGGAAATACTTTTTCAGTGTAAGAGTAGTTGATGACTGGAATTGGCTAAGCGAGGAGGTAGTTAATGCCATCTCAATCCATAGTTTTAAGGACAGGTATGATAAGTATCACTAAGTACAAAATGGAACCGATGAGGAGACGGGAAGATACGAGCTTTGGGCTCTTTCCCGTAAACACAATTAGTTAATCACACACATACACACACACACACACATCAGAGATAAAGAAAGAATAATCAAAATAATATAACAAATTTATACGCTGCTATCACATATTAATAAAGACATTTCCAACTAAAATTAAAGAGTAACATTGAAATGATAAAAAATATTAATTCGGAAAGTTTAGTTACCCATGAAATAAAACAACGGGAACCATTTTCTTTATTACATTTTGGGTATGTAAGTATATATATATATATATATATATATATATATATATATATATATATATATATATATATATATATATATATCATATATGGGTATATATATATATATCATAAATATTTTAAAGGGATATATATATATATATCATATATAAGGTATATATATATATATATATATATATATATATATATATATATATATATATATATATATATATATATATATATATATATATAATTTTTTTTAATGTGATTATATATATATATATATATATATATATATATATATATATATATATATATATATATATATTATATATATATATATATATAAATATACATATATATATATATATATATATATATATATATATATATATATATATATATATATATATATATATATGTGTAGTCGCCGTGGCTCAGTCGGTAGCGTCTCCGACTCTGAGGCATGCACTCAGCGTAAGGATTACATCTGCCAAAACAAGTCCTTCGCAAGAAGGCAACCGTCCTAGCCCTTGGTTGATAAGGGAGTCCGTGACGTAAAACCGGAACGGAACCGATATATATATATATATATATATATATATATATATATATATATATATATATATATATATATATATATATATATATATATGAATGTATGTATATATGCATAATGTCAAGTATATGCAGAGAGAGAGAGAGAGAGAGAGAGAGAGAGAGAGAGAGAGAGAGAGAGAGAGAGAGAGAGAGAGAGAGAGAATATGGCATAAATTAAAAATTCTTTGTCGTCTCGAGTACACGTATCAAGCGTCGCTTCAAAGAATTAAAAAAAAAAAATTATAAATTATTTTCTTTCCATTTTACCGTCAGAATCACCTTTGTATTTTGTATGCTTCGTTGCAGACCCCCTCTCTTTGATATGATGACGAACTTTTTAAAAATGAGAGAGAGAGAGAGAGAGAGAGAGAGAGAGAGAGAGAGAGAGAGAGAGAGAGAGAGAGAGAGAGAGAGAGAGAGAGAGAGAGAGAGAGAGAGAGAGAGAGAGAGAGAGAGAGAGAGAGTCTCTTTATCACTTTCGCGCTCTCTCTATGTCTATCTATCTATCTGTCTATCTGTCTGTCAGTCCGTCTGTCTGTATGTCTATCTGTCTGTCTGCCTATCTACCTATTTATCTATTTATCTACTTAACTATTTTCTAGCTACAGAGAGAGAGAGAGAGAGAGAGAGAGAGAGAGAGAGAGAGAGAGAGAGAGAGAGAGAGAGAGAGAGAGAGAGAGAGAGAGAGAGAGATAAATTCTTATGCCATTCTTACTTTAGAGATAGATAGATAGATAGATAGACAGATAGATAGATAGATAAATAGATAGATAGATAGATAGATAGATAGATAGAGAGAGAGAGAGAGAGAGTGAGAGAGAGAGAGAGAGAGAGAGAGAGAGAGAGAGAGAGAGAGAGAGAGAGAGAGAGAGAGAGAGAGAGAGAGAGTCTCTTTATCACTTTCGCGCTCTCTCTATATCTATCTATCTGTCTATCTGTCTGTCTGTCCGTGTGTCTGTATGTCTATCTGTCTGTCTGCCTATCTACCTATTTATCTATGTATCTACTTAACTATTTTCTAGCTACAGAGAGAGAGAGAGAGAGAGAGAGAGAGAGAGAGAGAGAGAGAGAGAGAGAGAGAGAGAGAGAGAGAGAGAGAGAGAAATTCTTATGCCATTCTTACTTTAGAGATAGATAGATAGATAGATAGATAGATAGATAGATAGATAGATAGATAGATAGATAGATAGAGAGAGAGAGAGAGAGAGAGAGAGAGAGAGAGAGAGAGAGAGAGAGAGAGAGAGAGAGAGAGAGAGAGAATATATTTAGGTCAACTGGACAAGGTTGGCAGAGTCGAGAATCGGCGGTATTAGACTGAGAATTACATTTATTTATTAATTGTATTCCTTTATTTATCTCTTTACTCATTTATCAGTTTACTTATTTATTTGCTTTTTCTACTTACTCGAAATTCATCTACAAACAAAGAAGTTTGTTGAATGGCTTTTATTTTTTACAGGATTGAAAATATTCTTCCTGTACAAGACAGGTATGAGTCGCTCCGTGTACAAAAAACATGCTTTCCGTATCTCTTCACAGAGCAGGAAGATGCTACTAACTTGCTTTGTGTAAGTAACTGCTTGTTCGTATTCATACACAAAGCAGACAACTCCTAACTGTCTTACTCAGTGTAAGTATAAGAGTGTCTAAGTTATAAGGTAACATACATAAAGAAAGCTTTTGCTGGCTGGTTTTGTGAAAATAGTAGCTCACCGTAATCGTACACAAAGCAGGTAGTGTCTTACTAGGTGACTTTGTGTAAGCATAAGTGTGATTACGCCAAGGATTTAATATACACACAAAAAAAGAATGTGTTGGCTGATTTTCCGTAAGTATAAACTTTCTATGGCTCAACATTACACAAAGCAGGAATTTGTTCTGTCACTTTGTATAAGTATAAACATGAACATGTCATGAATTACCATAAAAAAAAAAAATGGTGGCTCACTGGCTCTGAGAAAGCATAAACGTGCTTACGCTATGAAATTCCATACACAAAGTAGGTATTGGGTGGGTGACTTTGTTTAATTATAAACATGAGCATGCTATAAATTAAGAAACACAAAGCAGGTATTTGCTGGTTCAGCAGGTAATTACCGGATGGCTGACTACATTTATAAACATAATTACACTATGAATTTCCATACACAAAGTAGGTATTAGCAGGATGGTTGACTTTGTGTAAGTATAAATATAAACGTGCCATGGAGTACTATACACAAAGCAGGTATTTCCTGGCTCATTAGCTTTGTGTAAGTATAAACAAACATACTATGAATTAACGTACACAAAGTAGATATTTACTGGCTCAATGGCTGTGTGTGTCATTTCCATGTTTAAGTCCAAGAGAGGCGAATATGTGTTCTCAGTAATAGCCTAGCTCGCTGGCTTTGTGTAGGCTTAAATAATTACTTTGCTCTTTTCCAGTTTCAATATATATATATATATATATATATATATATATATATATATATATATATATATATATATATATATATATATATATATATATGGATTCGTTTTACGTCACGAACTCCCGTGGCTACTAAGCGGCTAGAGACCGTTGCCCTCTTACGAAGGACTTGTTTTGGCAGATCGTAAGCGTTACCCTGAGTGTATGCCCTTACTCACCGCAGTCCGTGACGGGGCGCGAACCCTCGACCTGCCGCCTCAGAGGCGCAGACGCTACCATTTTGCCACGGAGACTACACGTATATATATATATATATATATATATATCTATCTAGCTCTATATTATATCTATATATCTCTATCGCTATAGATAGAGCTATATCTCTGTCTCTATGTATATATTCTCTATGGATAGATATATAGAGAGCGATCTCGATAGATCGATATATATATCTCGATATATATATATATATATATATATATATATATATATATATATAGTAATATATATCTATATATATATATATATATATATATATATATATATATATATATATATATATATATATATATATATATATATAAAGGTTAAAGGTTGCCGGTGTTTCAGTTCCGATATCCATCTGAGATACTCCTCAGAACGTCAGCCGGGGCAAGACCCAACCCCCCACTGTGGTGCCCATCCACAGCAGTAACCTTCCCAGTAAATAATTATATATATATATATATATATATATATATATATATATATATATATATATATATATATAATTATAAGTCCCCATATGGAGGAGTGGATGCAGACGGGTGGAGACCGGGATATTAAATCCGGATGCCTTTCCTAACGCCACGCTGTGGGACCGAACGCTTATCCCTCACCTCTCTGGTCGAACACACTACTATTGCATTAAGGCGGTTCCCTCTATACGCCAACAACATCTGGTTTTCCCAGGCGGTCACCCATCCAAGTACTGACCAAACCCAACGTATTTATACATATTTTTACGACAAATTACACAGTTAAGAGTTTTCTATGCAATTACTCTTATATAGAAGAACCCCCTATAAGGGGGGGGGTGGCTGAATCAATACCATGACTCTGCTGGAAGAAAATGGAGAGGAGGGGATTCATAGGCTCCTCGCTCCACCCCATCTAGTCGACTTTCACGACACGCAGAAGTACATAGAGGAAGCCATAATAAGCTTAAAGTATCTTCTATATTCTCTAAAAGCCACTCGGATCAGGTAAACATTAGTGACCCCAGAACACTAAATATCCCTGTAATTGGTCAGGATGGGCTAGGTTGGGTTAAGATAGGTTAGGATAGCTTAGATTAGAATAGGTTAGTAACTAATTTAATCTAACCTAACCTAATTCACCTAACCTAACATTCTAAGGGGATAGTTAATATTCAGGGGTTATTAATATTTACCTGATTCGATCCTACTCCGTTTCGGAATATATTGCATCATTTTTTTTTTTTTATTCCAGCTACTCTTCGCAGATAATTAACGGTACTTGACTTTTCACTCGCAAGAAGAAGTTTTAAGTTCAAAGTTTCCTAAAAGGGGCAAAAAAAAAAAAAAAAAAAAAAAAAAAACACACACACACACACAAACAAAAAGCAATAATAACAAAAATATAAAAAACACAAAAATAAGAAAAACCTTAAGTCTTCAAATGAAGCTCTTAAGACCTGTTAGAGTGAAATGAGGAGAGAAGTTAACTCGCCAACGCAGCAAACTCGCGAAACTTTTGATGAAAGAGAATTCTGGGCAGATGAATTCAGCTCCTGTAACACGGAGACGGGGAGCCATGTGGCATGATATAATGGATAAGAATACATATTAGTTTCATATATATATATTTATAGAAATATTAGAGGGAGTTATATTTTTTGTAAGATCACAATTAGAGAAATCATGAGTTTATATATATATATATATATATATATATATATATATATATATATATATATATAAATATATATATATATATATATATATATATATATATATAAATATATATATATATATATATATATATATATATATATATATATATATATATATATATATATATATATATAGTATAAGTCCCCATTTGGGGGAGTGGATGCAGACAGGTTGAGACCGGGATATTAAAGCCGGATGCCTTTCCTAACGTCACGCTTTGGGACCGAACGCTTATCTCTCACCTCTCTGGTCGAACACACTACTATTGCGTTCCGGCGGTTCCCTTTATATGCCAACAACATCTGGTTTTTCCAGGGGGATCACCCATCCAAGTACTAACCAAACCCAACATTTTTATACATATTTTTACGACAAATTACACAGTTAAGAGTTTTCTATGCAATTACTCTTATATAGAAGAACCCCCGTATAAGGGGGGTGGCTAAATCAATACCATGACATTGCGGGAAGAAAATACAGAGGAGGGGATTCCCAGTCCCCTCGCTCCACCCCATCTTGTCGACTTTCACGACACGCAGAAGTACATAGAGGAAGCCATAATAAGATTAAAGTATCTTCTATATTCTATAAAAGCCACTCTGATCAGGTAAACATTAGTGACACCCAGAACACTAAATATCCCTGTACTTGGTCAGGATGGGCTAGGTTGGGTTAAGATAGGTTAGGATAGCTTAGATTAGAATAGGTTAGTAACTAATTTAATCTAACCTAACCTAATTTTGCCTAACCTAACATTCTAAGGGGATAGTTAATATTCGGGGTTGCTAATATTTACCTGATTCGATCCCACTCCGTTTCGGAATATATTGCATCATTTTTTTTTTTTTTATTCCAGCTACTCTTCGCAGATAATTAACGGTACTTGACTTTTCACTCGCAAGAAGAAGTTTTAAGTTCAAAGTTTCCTAAAAGGGGCAAAAAAAACAAAAAAAAAAAAAAACCACACACACAAACAAAAAGCAATAATAACACAAATAAAAAAAACACAAAAATAAGAAAAACCTTAAGT